>CAUJRU010002148.1:42500-65000 GCA_963277665.1 Viscum album | reverse complement strand
GTAGGAACTCAACCGCCATGAGGCAGCTTTTAAGCAGACGAACCAGCAACGCTCAAGAGACGTCGAGGAAAAGGAGTCATGGTAGGTACGGGGGTCCTATGTCCCGCCGCGCCGCCCACATCCCACCATCCACAGGATCCCACAAACCGTGAGGCGGTATTTAAGCACCCAGCCCGCAATGCTCCACAGACGGGGAGGAAAAGGCAGGCACGTCAGGGGACGGGGCAAAAACCCAATCCCGCCGCGCCTCCCACATCCCACCATCCGCAGCAACTCAACCACCCTGAGGCGGCTTTTAAGCAAGCCAAGCCGCACTGCTCTAGAGAAGGCGAGGGAAGGGCAGGAGCGTCGAGGGACGACAAAGGAACACCAACCCACCATGCCTCCCACATCCCACCATCCAAGGAACTCCGCCACCGACAGGTGGCCTTTTAAGCAAGCCCGAACCGCAACGCTCCATGAAAGGTGAGGAAAAAGGCGGGCACGGCATGAGACTGGGCAAAAACCCATTCTTTCCAATGCCCCCCACATCCCACCGGTGAGGAAAAGGAATTACAGCGTCCCACCGCCATGCCTCCCACATCCCACCTTCCGAAGGAACTCAACCGCCATGAGGCAGATTTTAAGCAGACGAACCCACAACGCTCCAGGGACGTTGAGGAAAAGGAGTCATGACAGGAACGGAGGCCCTATGTCCCGCCGCACCCCCCACATCCCACCATTCAAAAGAACTCAACCACCGTTGAGAAACTTTTAACCAAGAACCAGGACACCAACCATGCTCATCTATCATCATCCCATCCAAGTTATATCTGTCTAGTATCGCATCGTCTTTTTAGCAAGCCCTTGGAAGACGGAACCGCAATTGTGCGAGAGAATTCAACCCAAGCATATAGACGGGGCCCCTACATCAGCACCAAAAAAATTCCACTACCAACAGGGAGAACTCCAAAGGGACAAGTGAGGGTCTTCTAGGTGGAGCTCACCCACCTGGGGATTCTTCGCTTGAGATATAACCGAGGAGAAAGTCACCCCTGGAACTGATTTAATGAGACCCGTCACAGTATCACCATCTTTCGATTAGTTTGTCCTTTACATGCGGGACCTGATCTTTGAGACAGGCATATGACTAGTGGAAGGATCAGCCATGTAGCATCACCAACAACATCTGCATTGTTTGGGGTATGACTGAGCTGACCACTCAGACCCCAACACAAGCCCAAACCGTCGTCCCGAACATTCAATTCTGTTCGATTAGTTTGTCCTTTGTACATGCACAACCTGATCTTTGAGACAAGCATATGACTAATGGAAGGATCAGCCAGGTAGCATCACCAACCACATCTGCAATGTTTGAGGTATGACTGAGCAGACCACTCAGACCCCAACACAAGCCCCAACCATCTTCCCAAATCGACAGGATTCCCCTTAATGAGTCATCACCTCCGCATGACGCTCGTGTATCTTGCAGAAACAGTAGATACACATTCTCAAGCCACCCTTATGAACATCATCACCCAAGGCATGACTGAGGAGGAAGGCACCCCAACTTGTCCAATAATGAACCATGGAAATCGTCACCCTGTTGGTGTGAGTTTCTTAGGACCCAAATAACTCGCACGTGGCCCCGACAATGCGTTGAGCAAAGCACTCCCACCAATCATTGCCCAAGGCAGCTTGCTATGGTTCGCATGAAATATCGCTGAATGAGAAATTTAGGAGCACGCTCTTGCATCCTGGTGATACCGACAGTTTCGCGCTTGAACCACTACCAAAATTCCACAACGCTCCAGAGAAGGTGAGGAAAAGGCGGTACAGCAAGGGACGACAAAGGAACCCAATCCCACCATGCCTCCCACATCCCAACATCTGCAAGAACTCAACCACACTCGGTGGCTTTTAAGCATAGCCCGACCCGCAACGCTCCATGAAAGGTGAGGAAAAAGGTGGGTACGACAGGACGGGGAAACAACCCAATCCCGCCCATACCCCCCACATCCCACCAGTGAGGAAAAAGGTAGGAACGTCAGGGGATGAGGAGGGAAACCCCCATCCCGCCGTGCCTCCCACATCTCACATTCCGTAGGAACTCAACCGCCATGAGGCAGCTTTTAAGCAGACGAACCAGCAACGCTCAAGAGACGTCAAGGAAAAGGAGTCAGGGTAGGTACGGGGGTCCTATGTCCCGCCGCGCCGCCCACATCCCACCATCCACAGGATCCCACAAACCGTGAGGCGGTATTTAAGCACCCAGCCCGCAATGCTCCACAGACGGGGAGGAAAAGGCAGGCACGTCAGGGGACGGGGCAAAAACCCAATCCCGCCGCGCCTCCCACATCCCACCATCCGCAGCAACTCAACCACCCTGAGGCGGCTTTTAAGCAAGCCAAGCCGCACTGCTCTAGAGAAGGCGAGGGAAGGGCAGGAGCATCGAGGGACGACAAAGGAACACCAACCCACCATGCCTCCCACATCCCACCATCCAAGGAACTCCGCCACCGACAGGTGGCCTTTTAAGCAAGCCCGAACCGCAACGCTCCATGAAAGGTGAGGAAAAAGGCGGGCACGGCATGAGACTGGGCAAAAACCCATTCTTTCCAATGCCCCCCACATCCCACCGGTGAGGAAAAGGAATTACAGCGTCCCACCGCCATGCCTCCCACATCCCACCTTCCGAAGGAACTCAACCGCCATGAGGCAGATTTTAAGCAGACGAACCCACAACGCTCCAGGGACGTTGAGGAAAAGGAGTCATGACAGGAACGGAGGCCCTATGTCCCGCCGCACCCCCCACATCCCACCATTCAAAAGAACTCAACCACCGTTGCGAAACTTTTAACCAAGAACCAGGACACCAACCATGCTCATCTATCATCATCCCATCCAAGTTATATCTGTCTAGTATCGCATTGTCTTTTTAGCAAGCCCTTGGAAGACGGAACCGCAATTGTGCGAGAGAATTCAACCCAAGCATATAGACGGGGCCCCTACATCAGCACCAAAAAAATTCCACTACCAACAGGGAGAACTCCAAAGGGACAAGTGAGGGTCTTCTAGGTGGAGCTCACCCACCTGGGGATTCTTCGCTTGAGATATAACCGAGGAGAAAGTCACCCCTGGCACTGATTTAATGAGACCCGTCACAGTATCACCATCTTTCGATTAGTTTGTCCTTTACATGCGGGACCTGATCTTTGAGACAGGCATATGACTAGTGGAAGGATCAGCCATGTAGCATCACCAACAACATCTGCATTGTTTGGGGTATGACTGAGCTGACCACTCAGACCCCAACACAAGCCCAAACCGTCGTCCCGAACATTCAATTCTGTTCGATTAGTTTGTCCTTTGTACATGCACAACCTGATCTTTGAGACAAGCATATGACTAATGGAAGGATCAGCCAGGTAGCATCACCAACCACATCTGCAATGTTTGAGGTATGACTGAGCAGACCACTCAGACCCCAACACAAGCCCCAACCATCTTCCCAAATCGACAGGATTCCCCTTAATGAGTCATCACCTCCGCATGACGCTCGTGTATCTTGCAGAAACAGTAGATACACATTCTCAAGCCACCCTTATGAACATCATCACCCAAGGCATGACTGAGGAGGAAGGCACCCCAACTTGTCCAATAATGAACCATGGAAATCGTTACCCTGTTGGTGTGAGTCTCTTAGGACACAAATAACTCGCACGTGGCCCCGACAATGCGTTGAGCAAAGCACTCCCACCAATCATTGCCCAAGGCAGCTTGCTATGGTTCGCATGGAATATCGCTGAATGAGAAATTTAGGAGCACGCTCTCGCATCCTGGTGATACCGACAGTTTCGCGCTTGAACCACTACCAAAATTCCACAACGCTCCAGAGAAGGTGAGGAAAAGGCGGTACAGCAAGGGACGACAAAGGAACCCAATCCCACCATGCCTCCCACATCCCAACATCTGCAAGAACTCAACCACACTCAGTGGATTTTAAGCAAAGCCCGACCCGCAACGCTCCATGAAAGGTGAGGAAAAAGGTGGGTACGACAGGACGGGGAAACAACCCAATCCCGCCCATACCCCCCACATCCCACCAGTGAGGGAAAAGGTAGGAACGTCAGGGGATGAGGAGGGAAACCCCCATCCCGCCGTGCCTCCCACATCTCACATTCCGTAGGAACTCAACCGCCATGAGGCAGCTTTTAAGCAGACGAACCAGCAACGCTCAAGAGACGTCGAGGAAAAGGAGTCATGGTAGGTACGGGGGTCCTATGTCCCGCCGCGCCGCCCACATCCCACCATCCACAGGATCCCACAAACCGTGAGGCGGTATTTAAGCACCCAGCCCGCAATGCTCCACAGACGGGGAGGAAAAGGCAGGCACGTCAGGGGACGGGGCAAAAACCCAATCCCGCCGCGCCCCCCACATCCCACCATCCGCAGCAACTCAACCACCCTGAGGCAGCTTTTAAGCAAGCAAAGCCGCACTGCTCTAGAGAAGGCGAGGGAAGGGCAGGAGCGTCGAGGGACGACAAAGGAACACCAACCCACCATGCCTCCCACATCCCACCATCCAAGGAACTCCGCCACCAACAGGTGGCCTTTTAAGCAAGCCCGAACCGCAACGCTCCATGAAAGGTGAGGAAAAAGGCGGGCACGGCATGAGACTGGGCAAAAACCCATTCTTTCCAATGCCCCCCACATCCCACCGGTGAGGAAAAGGAATTACAGCGTCCCACCGCCATGCTTCCCACATCCCACCTTCCGAAGGAACTCAACCGCCGTGAGGCAGATTTTAAGCAGACGAACCCACAACGCTCCAGGGACGTTGAGGAAAAGGAGTCATGACAGGAACAGAGGCCCTATGTCCCGCCGCACCCCCCACATCCCACCATTCAAAAGAACTCAACCACCGTTGCGAAACTTTTAACCAAGAACCAGGACACCAACCATGCTCATCTATCATCATCCCATCCAAGTTATATCTGTCTAGTATCGCATCGTCTTTTTAGCAAGCCCTTGGAACCCGAAACCAAAATTGTGCGAGAGAATTCAACCCAAGCATATAGACGGGGCCCGTACATCAGCACCAACAAAATTCCACTACCAACAGGGAGAACTCCAAAGGGACAAGTGAGGGTCTTCAAGGTGGAGCTCACCCACCTGGGGATTCTTCGCTTGAGGTATAACCGAGGAGAAAGTCAGCCCTGGCACTGATTTAATGAGACCCGTCACAGTATCACCATCTTTCGATTAGTTTGTCCTTTACATGCGGGACCTGATCTTTGAGACAGGCATATGACTAGTGGAAGGATCAACCATGTAGCATCACCAACCACATCTGCAATGTTTGAGGTATGACTGAGCAGACCACTCAGACCCCAACACAAGCCCAAACCGTCGTCCCGAGCATTCAATTCCATTCGATTAGTTTGTCCTTCGTACATGCACAGCCTGATCTTTGAGACAATAATATGACTAATGGAAAGATCAACCGGGTACCATCACCAACCACATCTGCAATGTTTGAGGTATGACTGAGCAGACCACTCAGACCCCAACACAAGCCCGAACCATCTCTTCCCAAATCGACATGTTTCCCCTTAATTAGTCATCACCTCTGCATGACGCTCGTGTATCTTGCAGAAACAGTAGATACACATTCTCAAGCCACCCTTATGAACATCATCACCCAAGGCATGACTGAGGAGGAAGGCACCCCAACTTGTCCAATAATGAACCATGGAAATCGTTACCCTGTTGGTGTGAGTTTCTTAGGACCCAAATAACTCGCACGTGGCCCCGACAATGCGTTGAGCAAAGCACTCCCACCAATCATTGCCCAAGGCAGCTTGCTATGGTTCGCATGGAATATCACTGAATGAGAAATTTAGGAGCACGCTCTCGCATCCTGGTGATACCGACAGTTTCGCGCTTGAACCACTACCAAAATTCCACAACGCTCCAGAGAAGGTGAGGAAAAGGCGGTACAGCAAGGGACGACAAAGGAACCCAATCCCACCATGCCTCCCACATCCCAACATCTGCAAGAACTCAACCACAATCAGTGGATTTTAAGCAAAGCCCGACCCGCAACGCTCCATGAAAGGTGAGGAAAAAGGTGGGTACGACAGGACGGGGAAACAACCCAATCCCACCCATACCCCCCACATCCCACCAGTGAGGAAAAAGGTAGGAACGTCAGGGGATGAGGAGGGAAACCCCCATCCCGCCGTGCCTCCCACATCTCACATTCCGTAGGAACTCAACCGCCATGAGGCAGCTTTTAAGCAGACGAACCAGCAACGCTCAAGAGACGTCGAGGAAAAGGAGTCATGGTAGGTACGGGGGTCCTATGTCCCGCCGCGCCGCCCACATCCCACCATCCACAGGATCCCACAAACCGTGAGGCGGTATTTAAGCACCCAGCCCGCAATGCTCCACAGACGGGGAGGAAAAGGCAGGCACGTCAGGGGACGGGGCAAAAACCCAATCCCGCCGCGCCCCCCACATCCCACCATCCGCAGCAACTCAACCGCCCTGAGGCAGCTTTTAAGCAAGCAGAGCCGCACTGCTCTAGAGAAGGCGAGGGAAGGGCAGGAGCGTCGAGGGACGACAAAGGAACACCAACCCACCATGCCTCCCACATCCCACCATCCAAGGAACTCCGCCACCAACAGGTGGCCTTTTAAGCAAGCCCGAACCGCAACGCTCCATGAAAGGTGAGGAAAAAGGCGGGCACGGCATGAGACTGGGCAAAAACCCATTCTTTCCAATGCCCCCCACATCCCACCGGTGAGGAAAAGGAATTACAGCGTCCCACCGCCATGCCTCCCACATCCCACCTTCCGAAGGAACTCAACCGCCATGAGGCAGATTTTAAGCAGACGAACCCACAACGCTCCAGGGACGTTGAGGAAAAGGAGTCATGACAGGAACGGAGGCCCTATGTCCCGCCGCACCCCCCACATCCCACCATTCAAAAGAACTCAACCACCGTTGCGAAACTTTTAACCAAGAACCAGGACACCAACCATGCTCATCTATCATCATCCCATCCAAGTTATATCTGTCTAGTATCGCATCGTCTTTTTAGCAAGCCCTTGGAACCCGAAACCAAAATTGTGCGAGAGAATTCAACCCAAGCATATAGACGGGGCCCTTACATCAGCACCAACAAAATTCCACTACCAACAGGGAGAACTCCAAAGGGACAAGTGAGGTTCTTCTAGGTGGAGCTCACCCACCTGGGGATTCTTCGCTTGATGTATAACCGAGGAGAAAGTCAGCCGTGTCACTGATTTAATGAGACCCTTCACAGTATCACCATCTTTCGATTAGTTTGTCCTTGTACATGCAGGACCTGATCTTTGAGACACGCATATGACTAGTGGAAGGATCACCCATGTAGCGTCACTAACCACATCTGCAATGTTTGAGGTATGACTGAGCAGACCACTCAGACCCCAACACAAGCCTAAACCGTCGTCCCGAGCATTCAATTCCATTCGATTAGTTTGTCCTTTGTACATGCACGACCTGATCTTTGATACAAGCATATGACTAATGGAAGGATCAGCCAGGTAGCATCACCAACCACATCTGCAATGTTTGAGGTATGACTGAGCAAACCACTCAGACCCCAACACAAGCCCAAACCATCTTCCCAAATCGACATGTTTCCCCTTAATTAGTCATCACCTCTGTATGACGCTCGTGTATCTTGCAAAAACAATAGATACACATTCTTCGCTTGATGTATAACCGAGGAGAACGTCAAACTTGTCACTGATTTAATGAGACCCTTCACAGTATCACCATCTTTCGGTTAGTTTGTCCCTGTACATGCACAGACTGATCTTTGAGACAAGCATATGACTAGTGTTCTCATCGGATATCCAACCAAGCCAAACCGTGTTCCATCATTCACATGGAAACATGTACAAGGACCAAATGAAAGCGAGGAGAAATTAAACCCCCACTTACGGATGAGGGTGCCAACGAGACCAACGTTCCCTTCCCAAAAAAGGGAGACCGCAGTATCTTGACAACCATCCACCACTCCCACACAATCGCGTAAGCACAACCATCAACCCACACAACTGACCGTCACGCCTCGAGGGAAGCAACCCGAGAGGCATCACAATGCAGCACATGAAGGCAGGGAAAGCCCGCTATGCATGACACAAGGGAAGGATTGATATACCCAACCCCCTAGCGCCAACGAGACCAACGTTCCATTCCCAAAAAAGGGAGACCGCAGTATCTTGACAACCATCCACCACTTCCACACAATCGCATAAGGGCAACCATCAACCCACACAACTGATCATGCACAACCTGATCTTTGAGACAAGCATATGACTAGTAGAAGGATCAGCCATGTAGCATCACCAACAACATCTGCATTGTTTGAGGTATGACTGAGCTCACCACTCAGACCCCAACACAAGCCCAAACCATCATCCCGAACATTCAATTCCGTTCCATTAGTTTGTCCTTTGTACATGCACAACCTGATCTTTGGGACAAGCATATGACTAATGGAAGGATCAGCCAGGTTGCATCACCAACCACATCTGCAATGTTTGAGGTATGACTGAGCAGACCACTCAGACCCCAACACAAGCCCAAACCGTCTTTCCAAATCGACAGGAACCCAATTAATGAGTCATCACCTCTGCATGATGCTCAATACCGCAATTGTGCGAGAGAATTCAACCCAAGCATATAAACAGGGCCCGTATATCATAACTGACAAAATTCCACTACCAACAGGGAGAACTCCGAAGGGACAAGTGAGGGTCTTCTAGGTGGAGCTCACCCACCTGGGGATTCTTCTCTTGATGTATAACTGAGGAGAAAGTCAGCCCTGGCACTAATTTAATGAGACCCATCACAGTATCACCATCTTTCGATTAGTTTGTCTTTGTACATGCGGGACCTGATCTTTGAGTCAAGCATATGACTAGTTGAAGGATCAGCCATGTAGCATCACCAACAACATCTGCATTGTTTGAGGTATGACTGAGCTAACCACTCAGACCCCAACACAAGCCCAAACCGTCGTCCCGAACATTCAATTCCATTCGATTAGTTTTTCCTTTGTACATGCACCACCTGATCTTTGGGACAAGCATATGACTAATGGAAGGATCAGCCAGGTAGCATCACCAACCACATCTGCAATGTTTGAGGTATGACTGAGCAAACCACTCAGACCCCAACACAAGCCCAAACCATCTTCCCAAATCGACAGGATTCCCCTTAATGAGTCATCACCTCTGCGTGACGACGCTCGTGTATCTTGTCGAAACAATAGATACACATTCTTCGCTTGATGTATAACCGAGGAGAACGTCAAACTTGTCACTGATTTAATGAGACCCTTCACAATATCACCATCTTTCGGTTAGTTTGTCCCTGTACATGCACAGACTGATCTTTGAGACAAGCATTTGACTAGTGTTCTCAACGGATATCCAACCAAGCCAAACCGTGTTC
Organism: Viscum album; assembly: GCA_963277665.1. NCBI lineage: Eukaryota > Viridiplantae > Streptophyta > Magnoliopsida > Santalales > Viscaceae > Viscum > Viscum album. The sequence continues at coordinate 55,505 of CAUJRU010002148.1, read as the reverse complement.
CATCATTCACATGGAAACATGCACAAGGACCAAATGAAAGCGAGGAGAAATTAATCCCCCACTTACGGATGAGGGTGCCAACGAGACCAACGTTCCCTTCCCAAAAAAGGGAGACCGCAGTATCTTGACAACCATCCACCACTCCCACACAATCGCGTAAGCACAACCATCAACCCACACAACTGACTGTGACGCCTCAAGGGAAGCAACCCGAGAGGCATCACAATGCAGCACATGAAGGCAGGGAAAGCCCGCTATGCATGACACAAGGGAAGGATTTATATACCCAACCCCCTAGAGCCAAGGAGACCAACGTTCCCTTCCCAAAAAAGGGAGACCGCAGTATCTTGACAACCATCCACCACTCCCACACAATCGCGTAAGCACAACCATCAACCCACACAACTGACTGTGACACCTCGAGGGAAGCAACCCGAGAGACATCACAATGCAGCACATGAAGGCAGGGAAAGCCCGCTATGCATGACACAAGGGAAGGATTTATATACCCAACCCCCTAGAGCCAAGGAGACCAACGTTCCCTTCCCAAAAAAGGGAGACCGCAGTATCTTGACAACCATCCACCACTCCCACACAATCGCGTAAGCACAACCATCAACCCACACAACTGACCGTGACGCCTCAAGGGAAGCAACCCCAGAGGCATCACAATGCAGCACATGAAGGCAGGGAAAGCCCGCTATGCATGACACAAGGGAAGGATTTATATACCCAACCCCCTAGAGCCAAGGAGACCAACGTTCCCTTCCCAAAAAAGGGAGACCGCAGTATCTTGACAACCATCCACCACTCCCACACAATCGCGTAAGCACAACCATCAACCCACACAACTGACCGTGACGCCTCGAGGGAAGCAACCCGAGAGGCATCACAATGCAGCACATGAAGGCAGGGAAAGCACCGCTATGCATGACACAAGGGAAGGATTGATATACCCAACCCCCTAGAGCCAACGAGACCAACGTTCCCTTCCCAAAAAAGGGAGACCGCAGTATCTTGACAGCCATCCACCACTCCCACACAATCGCGTAAGCACAACCATCAACCCACACAACTGACCGTGACGCCTCGAGGGAAGCAACCCGAGAGGCATCACAATGCAGCACATGAAGGCAGGGAAAGCCCGCTATGCATGACACAAGGGAAGGATTTATATACCCAACCCCCTAGAGCCAACGAGACCAACGTTCCCTTCCCAAAAAAGGGAGACCGCAGTATCTTGACAACCATCCACCACTCCCACACAATCGCGTAAGCACAACCATCAACCCACACAACTGACCGTGACGCCTCGAGGGAAGCAACCCGAGAGGCATCACAATGCAGCACATGAAGGCAGGGAAAGCCCGCTATGCATGACACAAGGGAAGGATTGATATACCCAACCCCCTAGAGCCAACGAGACCAACGTTCCCTTCCCAAAAAAGGGAGACCGCAGTATCTTGACCACCATCCACCACTCCCACACAATCGCATAAGCGCAACCATCAACCCACACAACTGATCATGCAGGACCTGACCTTTGAGACAAGCATATGACTAGTGGAAGGATCAGCCATGTAGCATCACCAACAACATCTGCATTGTTTGAGGTATGACTGAGCTCACCACTCAGACCCCAACACAAGCCCAAACCGTCGTCTCGAACATTCAATTCCGTTCGATTAGTTTGTCCTTTGTACATGCACAACCTGATTTTTGAGACAAGCATATGACTAATGGAAGGATCAGACAGGTTGCACCACCAACAACATCTGCAATGTTTGAGGTATGACTGAGCAGACCACTCAGACCCCAACACAATCCCAAACCGTCTTCCCAAATCGACAGGAACCCAATTAATGAGTCTTCACCTCTGCATGATGCTCAAAACCGCAATTGTGCGAGAGAATTCAACCCAAGCATATAAACAGGGCCCGTATATCAGCACTAACAAAATTCCACTACCAACAGGGAGAACTCCGATGGGACAAGTGAGGATCTTCTAGGTGGAGCTCACCCACCTGGGGATTCTTCGCTTGATGTATAACCGAGGAGAAAGTCAGCCGTGTCACTGATTTAATGAGACCCTTCACAGTATCACCATCTTTCGATTAGTTTGTCCCTGTACATGCACTAACTGATCTTTGAGACAAGCATATGACTAGTGGAAGGATCAACCATGTAGCATTACCAACAACATCTGCATTGTTTGTGGTATAACTGAGCAGACCACTCAGACCCCAACACAAGCCCAAACCATCATCCCGAACATTCAATTCCGTTCGATTAGTTTATCCTTTGTAAATGCACAACCTGATCTTTGAGACAAGCATATGACTAATGGTAGGATCAGCCAGGTAGCATCACCAACCACATCTGCAATGTTTGAGGTATGACTGAGCAGACCACTCACACCCCAACACAAGCCCAAATCATCTTCCCAAATCGACAGGATTCCCCTTAATGAGTCATCATCTCTGCATGACGCTCGTGTATCTTGCAGAAACAATAGATACACATTCTTCGCTTGATGTAAAACCGAGGAGAACGTCAGACTTGTCCCTGATTTACTGAGACCCTTCACAGTATCACCATCTTCGATTAGTTTGTCCCTGTACATGCACAGACTGATCTTTGAGACAAGCATATGACTAGTGTTCTCAACGGATATCCAACCAAGCCAAACCGTGTTCCATCATTCACATGGAAACATGCACAAGGACCAAATGAAAGCGAGGAGAAATTAAACCCCCACTTACGGATGAGGGTGCCAACGAGACCAACGTTCCCTTCCCAAAAAAGGGAGACCGCAGTATCTTGACAACCATCCACCACTCCCACACAATCGCGTAAGCACAACCATCAACCCACACAGCTGATCGTGACGCCTCGAGGGATGCAACCCGAGAGGCATCACAATGCAGCACATGAAGGCAGGGAAAGCCCGCTATGCATGACACAAGGGAAGGATTGATATACCCAACCCCCTAGAGCCAACGAGACCAACGTTCCCTTCCCAAAAAAGGGAGACCGCGGTATCTTGACAACCATCCACCACTCCCACACAATCGCATAAGCGCAACCATCAACCCACACAACTGATCATGCAGGACCTGATCTTTGAGACAAGCATATGACTAGTGGAAGGATCAGACATGTAGAATCACCAACAACATCTGCATTGTTTGAGGTATGACTGAGCTCACCACTCAGACCCCAACACAAGCCCAAACCGTCGTCCCGAACATTCAATTCCGTTCGATTAGTTTGTCCATTGTACATGCACAACCTGATCTTTGAGACAAGCATATGACTAATGGAAGGATCAACAAGGTTGCATCACCAACCAAATCTGCAATGTTTGAGGTATGACCCCACCTCAACGTCCTTCCCTTCAAGGCACGCCGCATGCACCAAGACGGGCCTCGAGGCCCCTTCAAATCGTCTCACTCGGATGCCATTGTCTGGAAACGACTATCAGCCCGCAAGATCACACATGCGACAAACCCCATCTCGTTGTCATCGTTTTTAGGGCGCACTACCTCGGGAAAGACAAGCCCCAAGCACGGGACGAATCATCGAGAATTCATGGCATTGCGTCCATGCCATTTTCCATGTCACTGGGCATGTCATCGGGTGGCTCTAGGCACGCAGGACAAGACCCACGCCCAGGGGGGGTCGCCGACCACTCCCCCCCCCTAAAGAGACATTTATGCATTTCCAGCTATTCCACCAGGAAACATCAACAGTGACGAGGAGACATACTGATGGGTTTAGACCACCCTAAGGGCACCGCAGTGCATGAAAGACAACACGGGTTGCCCTAAAAGAGCTATGAAACCATAGGAAGGGCCACCGACGTGACCCCTTAGGCACATGAAGGCCGCCGACACGTCATGGCATCCGTCCCGCGTCTCGTCTCGTCATCACCGCAGAGAAGACACGCCCCATGTCCAGAGCGGGTCCTCACGCATGAAAGGAATTATCTTGAGGCGGTCATTGTCATTACATACCGTACCCAACAACATATGACAAACCCCACCACGTCGTCCTTCCTTGCAAGGCACACCGCATCCTCCAAGGCAAGCCCCGATGCCCCTTCAAATCGTCCCACTCGGGTGGCGTTGTCTCCACGTGATTGTCAGTACGTCGGACCTGACACGCGACGCACCCCGGCTCATTGTCATCACTTTTATGGCGCATTACCTCAGACAAGACAAGCCCCAAGCACCGTATGAATCCTCAAGCTTTCATGGATTTGTCTGGAGGCCATTTTTCCATGTCCGTGGGCATGTCACTAGGTGGCTCTGGGCACGCAGGACAAGACCCACGCCCAGGGGGGGTCGCCGACCACTCCCCCCCCTAAAGAGACATTTATGCATTTTCAGCTGTCCCACCAGGAAACATCAGCACTGACGAGGAGACATACTAACGGGTTTAGACAACCCTGTGGGCACCACAGCGCATGAAAGACAACACGTGTTGCCCTAAAAGATATATGAAACCATAGGAACAGCCACCGATGTGACCCCTTAGGCACATGAAGGCCGCCGACACGTAGTAGCATTCATCCCGGGTAGCGTCCAACACCGCCGAGAAGACAGGCCCCATGTCCAGAGAGGGTCCTCACGCATGAAATGAATTCTCTTTAGGTGGTCATTGTCATTACATACGGGACACGACAACAGATGACAAACCCCACCGCAACGTCCTTCCTTTCAAGGCACGCCACACGCACCAAGACGGGCCTCGAGGCCCCTTCAAATCGTCTCACTCGGATGCCATTGTCTGGACACGACTGTCAGTCCGCAGGATCACACATGCGACAAACCCCATCTCATTGTCATCGTTTTTAGGGCGCACTACCTCGGGCAAGACAAGCCCCAAGCACGGGACGAATCATCAGAAATTCATGGCACTGCGTCGATGCCATTTTCCATGTCACTCGGCATGTCAGTGGTGGCTCTAGGCACGCAGGACAAGACCCACGCCCAGGGGGGTCGCCGACCACTCCCCCCCTAAAGAGACATTTATGCATTTCCAGCTATACACCAGGAAACATCAACAGTGACGAGGAGACATACTGATGGGTTTAGACCACCCTAAGGGCACCGCAGTGCATGAAAGACAACACGGGTTGCCCTAAAAGAGCTATGAAACCATAGGAAGGGCCACCGACGTGACCCCTTAGGCACATGAAGCCGCCGACACGTCATGGCATCCGTCCCGCGTCTCGTCCATCACCGCAGAGAAGACGCGCCCCATGTCCAGAGCGAGTCCTCACGCCTCAAAGGAATTATCTTTAGGTGGTCATTGTCAATACATACCGTACCCAACAACATATGACAAACCCCACCACATCGTCCTTCCTTGCAAGCACACCGCATCCACCAAGGCAAGCCCCGAGGCCCCTTCAAATCGTCTCACTCGGATGCCGTTGTCTCCACGTGATCGTCAGTACGTCGGACCTCACACACGCGACAAACCCCATCTCATTGTCATCGTTTTTATGGCGCACTACCTCGGGCAAGACAAGCCCGAAGCACGGGACAAATCATCAGGAATTCTTGGCATTGCGTCGATGCCATTTTCCACGTCACTCGGCGTGGGTCTGACACGCGACGCACCCCAGCTCATTGTCATCACTTTTATGGCGCATTACCTCAGACAAGACAAGCCCCAAGCACCGTACGAATCATCAGGCTTTCATGGATTCGTCTGGAGGCCGTTTTTCCATGTCCGTGGGCATGTCACTGGGTGGCTCTGGGCACACAGGACAAGACCCACGCCCAGGGGGGGTCGCCGACCACTCCCCCCCTAAAGAGACATTTATGCATTTCCAGCTGTCCCACCAGGAAACATCAGCACTGACGAGGAGACATACTGATGGGTTCAGACAACCCTGTGGGCACCACAGCGCATGAAAGACAACACGTGTTGCCCTAAAAGAGATATGAAACCATAGGAATAGCCACCAATGTGACCCCTTAGGCACATCAAGGCCGCCATCACGTACTAGCATCCATCCCGGGTAGCGTCCAACACCGCCGAGAAGACAGGCCCCATGTCCAGAGAGGGTCCTCACGCATGAAATGAATTCTCTTTAGGTGGTCATTATCATTACATACGGGACACGAAAACACATGAATAACCACACCTCAACGTCCTTCCTTTCAAGGCACACCGCATGCACCAAGACGGGCCTCGAGGCCCCTTCAAATCGTCTCACTCGGATGCCTTTGTCTGGAAACGACTGTCAGCCCGCAAGATCACACATGCGACAAAACCCATCTCATTGTCATCGTTTTTAGGGCGCACTACCTCGGGAAAGACAAGCCCCAAGCACGGGACGAATCATCAAGAATTCATGGCATTGCGTCGATGCCATTTTCCATGTCACTGGGCATGTCATCGGGTGGCTCTAGGCACGCAGGACAAGACCCACGCCCAGGGGGGGTCGCCGACCACTCCCCCCCTAAAGAGACATTTATGCATTTCCAGCTATTCCACCAGGAAACATCAAAAGTGACGAGGAGACATACTGAGGGGTTTAGACCACCCTAAGGGCACCGCAGTGCATGAAAGACAACACGGGTTGCCCTAAAAGAGCTATGAAACCATAGGAAGGGCCACCGACGTGACCCCTTAGGCACATGAAGGCCGCCGACACGTCATGACATCCGTCCCGCGTCTCGTCCATCACCGCAGAGAAGACACGCCCCATGTCCAGAGCGGGTCCTCACGCATGAAATGAATTATCTTTAGGCGGTCATTGTCATTACATACCGTACCCAACAACATATGACAAACCCCACCACGTCGTCCTTCCTTGCAAGGCACACCGCATCCTCCAAGGCAAGCCCCGATGCCCCTTCAAATCGTCCCACTCGGGTGGCGTTGTCTCCACGTGATTGTCAGTACCTCGGACCTGACACGCGACGCACCCCGGCTCATTGTCATCACTTTTATGGCGCATTACCTCAGACAAGACAAGCCCCAAGCACCGTATGAATCCTCAAGCTTTCATGGATTTGTCTGGAGGCCATTTTTCCATGTCCGTGGGCATGTCACTAGGTGGCTCTGGGCACGCAGGACAAGACCCACGCCCAGGGGGGGTCGCCGACCACTCCCCCCCTAAAGAGACATTTATGCCTTTCCAGCTGTCCCACCAGGAAACATCAGCACTGACGAGGAGACATACTGGAGGGTTTAGACAACCCTGTGGGCACCACAGCGCATGAAAGTCAACACGTGTTGCCCTAAAAGATATATGAAACCGTAGGAACAGCCACCGATGTGACCCCTTAGGCACATGAAGGCCGCCGACACGTAGTAGCATTCATCCCGGGTAGCGTCCAACACCGCCGAGAAGACAGGCCCCATGTCCAGAGAGGGTCCTCACGCATGAAATGAATTCTCTTTAGGTGGTCATTGTCATTACATACGGGACACGACAACAGATGACAAACCCCACCGCAACGTCCTTCCTTTCAAGGCACGCCACACGCACCAAGACGGGCCTCGAGGCCCCTTCAAATCGTCTCACTCGGATGCCATTGTCTGGACACGACTGTCAGTCCGCAGGATCACACATGCGACAAACCCCATCTCATTGTCATCGTTTTTAGGGCGCACTACCTCGGGCAAGACAAGCCCCAAGCACGAGACGAATCATCAGGAATTCATGGCACTGCGTCGATGCCATTTTCCATGTCACTCGGCATGTCATTGGGTGGCTCTAGGCACGCAGGACAAGACCCACGCCCAGGGGGGGTCGCCGACCACTCCCCCCCTAAAGAGACATTTATGCATTTCCAGCTATACCACCAGGAAACATCAACAGTGACGAGGAGACATACTGATGGGTTTAGACCACCCTAAGGGCACCGCAGTGCATGAAAGACAACACGGGTTGCCCTAAAAGAGCTATGAAACCATAGGAAGGGCCACCGACGTGACCCCTTAGGCACATGAAGGCCGCCGACACGTCATGGCATCCGCCCCGCGTCTCGTCCATCACCGCAGAGAAGACACGCCCCATGTCCAGAGCTGGTCCTCACGCCTCAAAGGAATTATCTTTAGGCGGTCATTGTCAATACATACCGTACCCAACAACATATGACAAACCCCACCACGTCGTCCTTCCTTGCAAGGCACACCGCATCCACCAAGGCAAGACCCGAGGTCCCTTCAAATCGTCCCACTCGGATGGCGTTGTCTCCACGTGATTGTCAGTACGTCGGACCTGACACGCGACGCACCCCGGCTCATTGTCATCACTTTTATGACGCATTACCTCAGACAAGACAAGCCCCAAGCACCGTACGAATAATCAAGCTTTCATGGATTTGTCTGGAGGTCGTTTTTCCATGTTCGTGGGCATGTCACTGGGTGGCTCTGGGCACGCAGGACAAGACCCACGCCCAGGGGGGGTCGCCGACCACTCCCCCCCTAAAGAGACATTTATGCATTTCCAGCTGTCCCACCAGGAAACATCAGCACTGACGAGGACACATACTGATGGGTTCAGACAACCCAATGGGCACCACAACGCATGAAAGACAGCACGTGTTGCCCTTAAAGAGCTACGAATCCATACGAACAGCCACCAAAGTGACCCCTTAGGCACACGAAGGCCGCCGACACGTCATGGCATCCGTCCCGGGTATCATCCAACACCGCCGAGAAGACAGGACCCATGTCCAGAGCGGGTCCCCGCGCATGAAATGAATTATCTTTAGGCGGTCATTGTCTTTACATTCCGAACACAACAACATGTGACAAACCCCACCTCGACGTCCTTCCTTTCAAGAAACGCCGCATGCACCAAGACGGGCCCCGAGACCCCTTCAAATCGTCTCACTCGGATGCCATTGTCTGAACGCGACTGTCAGTCCGCAGGATCTCGAAGGCGACAAACACCATCCCATTGTCATCGTTTTTATGGCGCACTACCTCGGGCAAGACAAGCCCCAAGCACGGGACGAATCATCAGGCATTCATGGCATTACGTCGATGTCATTTTGCATGTCAATGGGCATCACATTGGGTGGCTCTAGGCACGCAAGACAAGACCCACGCCCGGGGGGGTCGCCGACCACTCCCCCCCTAAAGAGACATTTATGCATTTCCAGCTATTCCACCAGGAAACATCAACACCGACGAGGAGACATACTGATGGGTTTAGACCACCCTGAGGGCAGGGCAGCGCATGAAAGGCAACACGTGTTGCCCTAAAAGAGCTATGAAACCATAGGAAGGGCCACCGACGTGACCCCTTAGGCACATGAAGGCCGCCGACACGTCATGGCATCCGTCCCACGTATCGTCCATCACCACAGCGAAGACACGCCCCATGTCCAGAGCGGGTCCCCACGCATGAAAGGAATTCTCTTTAGGCGGTCATTGTCATTACATACCGGACCCAACAACATATGACAAACCCCACCTCATTGTCCTTCCATTCAAGGCACACCGCATCCACCAAGGCAAGCCCTGAGGCCCCTTCAAATCCTCTCACCCGGATGGCGTTGTCTCCACCTGATTGTCAGTACGGAGGACCTGACACGCGACGAAACCCGGCTCATTGTCATCACTTTTATGGCGCACTACCTCGAACAAGACAAGCCCCAAGCACCGGACGAATCATCAAGCTGTCTTTGCTTTGTCCGGAGGCTGTTTTTCCATGTCCGTGGGCATGTCACTGGGTGGCTCTGGGCACGCAGGACAAGACCCACGCCCAGGGGGGGTCGCCGACCACTCCCCCCCTAAAGAGACATTTATGCATTTCCAGCTGTCCCACCAGGAAACATCAGCACTGACGAGGAGACATACTGATGGGTTTAGACAACCCTGTGGGCACCACAGCGCATGAAAGACAACACGTGTTGCCCTAAAAGAGATATGAAACCATAGGAACAGCCACTGATGTGACCCCTTAGGCACATCAAGGCCGCCGACACGTAGTAGCATTCGTCGCGGGTAGCATCCAACGCCGCCGAGAAGACAGGCCCCATGTCCAGAGCGGGTCCTCGCGCATGAAATGAATTCTCTTTAGGTGGTCATTGTCATTACATACGGGACACGACAACATATGAAAAACCCCACCTCGACGTCCTTCCTTTCAAGGCACGCCGCATGCACCAAGACGGGCCCTGAGGCCCCTTCAAATCGTCTCACTCGGATGCCATTGTCTGGACGCGACTGTCAGTCCGCAGGATCGCACATGCGACAAACCCCGTCTCATTGCCATCGTTTTTAGGGCGCACTACCTCGGGCAAGACAAGCCCCAAGCACGGGACGAATCATCAGGAATTCATGGCATTGCGTCGATGCCATTTTCCATGTCACTGGGCATGTCTGTGGGTGGCTCTCGGCACGCAGGACAAGACCCACGCCCAGGGGGGGTCGCCGACCACTCCCCCCCTAAAGAGACATTTATGCATTTCCAGCTATTCCACCAGGAAACATCAACACTGACGAGGAGACATACTGAGTGGTTTAGACCACCCAGAGGGAACCGCAGCGCATGAAAGGCAACACGTGTTGCCCTAAAAGGGCTATGAAACCATAGGAAGGGACACCGACGTGGCCCCTTAGGCACATGAAGGCCGCCGACACGTCATGGCATCCGTCCCGCGTATCGTCCAACACCGCCGAGGAGACAGGACCCATGTCCAGAGCGGGTCCTCACGCATGAAATGAATTCTCTTTAGGTGGTCATTGTCTTTACATACCGGACACAACAACATATGACAAACCCCACCTCAACGTCCTTCCTTTCAAGGCACGCCGCACGCACCAAGACGGGCCCCGAGGCCCCTTCAAATCGCCTCACTAGGATTCCATTGTCTGGACGCGATTGTCAGTCCGTAGGATCTCACAGGCGACAAACCCCACCCATCTCATTGTCATCGGTTTTATGGCGCACCACCTCGGGCAAGACAAGACCCTAGCACGGGAAGAATCATCAGGAATTCAGGGCATTGCGTCGATGCCATTTTCCATGTCACTGGGCATGTCATTGGGTGGCTCTAGGCACGCAGGACAAGACCCACGCCCAGGGGGGTCGCCGACCACTCCCCCCCTAAAGAGACATTTATGCATTTCCAGCTATCCCACCAGGAAACATCAACACTGACGAGGAGACATACTGATGGGTTTAGACCACCCTGAGGGCACCACAGCGCATGAAAGACAACACGTGTTGCCCTAAAAGAGCTATGAAACCATAGGAAGGGCCACCGACGTGACCCCTTATGCACATGAAGGCCACCGACAAGTCATGGCATCCATCCCGCGTATCGTCGATCACCGCCGAGAAGACACGCCCCATGTCCAGAGCGGGTCCTCACTCATGAAAAGAATTCTCTTTAGGTGGTAATTGTAATTACATACAGGACCCAACAACATATGAAAAACCCCACCTCGACGTCCTTCCTTTCAAGGCACGTCGCATCCACCAAGACATGCCCCGAGGCCACTTCAAATCGTCTCACTCGGATGGCTTTGTCTCCACGCGATTGTCAGTTCGTCGGACCTGACACGCGACGAACCCCGTCTCATTGTCATCGCTTTTATGGGGCACTACCGCGGGCAAGACAAGCCCCAAGCACAGGAGGAATCATCTAGAGGCCATTTTTCCATGTCTGTGGGCATGTCACTGGGTGGCTCTGGGCACGCAGGACAAGACCCACGCCCAGGGGGGGTCGCCGACCACTCCCCCCCTAAAGAGACATTTCTGCATTTCCAGCTCTCCCACCAGGAAACATCAGCACTGACGAGGAGACATACTGAGTGGTTCAGACCACCCAGAGGGAACCGCAGCGCATGAAAGACAACACGTGTTGCCCTAAAAGAGCTATGAAACCATAGGAACGGCAACCGACGTGACCCCTTAGGCACGTGAAGGCCGCCGACACGTCATGGCATCCTTCCCGCGTATCGTCGACCACCGCCGAGAAGACAGACCCCATGTCCAGAGCGGGTCCTCACGCATGAAATGAATTCTCTTTAGGTGGTCGGTGTCGTTACATACCGAACCCAACAACATATGACAAACCCCAGCTCGGCGTCCTTCCTTTCAAGGCACCCCGCATCCACCAAGACAAGCCTCGAGGCCCCTTCAAATCGTCTCACTCGGATGGCATTGTCTCCACGCGATTGTCGGTACGTAGGACCTCACACGCGACGAACCCCGGCTCATTGTCAAAGCTTTTAAGGCGCACTACCCCGGAGAAGACAAGCCCCAAGCACCGGACGAATCATCACGCATTGATGGCATTGTCTAGAGGCCATTTTTCCATGTCCGTGGGCATGTCACTGGGTGGCTCGAGGCACGCAGGACAAGACCCACGCCCAGGGGGGGTCGCCGACCACTACCCCCCTAAAGAGACATTTATGCATTTACAGCTATCCCACCAGGAAACATCAGCACTGACGAGGAGACATACTGAGTGGTTTAGACCACCCAGAGGGCACCCCAGCTCATGAAAGACAACGCGAGTTGCCCTAAAAGAGCTATGAAACCATAGGAACGGCCACCGACGTGACCCCTTAGGCACATGAAGGCCGCCGGCACGTCATGGCATCCGTCCCGCGTGTCGTCGACCACCGCCGAGAAGACAACCCCATGTCCAGAGCGGGTCCTCACGCATGAAACGAATTCTATTTAGGTGGTCATGGACGTTACATACCGGACCCAACAAGATATGGCAAACCCCAGCTCGGCGTCCTTCCTTTCAAGGCACCCCGCATCCACCAATGCAAGCCCCGATGCCCCTTCAAATCGTCTCACTCGGATGGAATTGTCTCCACGCGATTGTCAGTACGTAGGACCTGACACGCGACGAACCCCGACTCATTTTCAAAGCTTTGATGGCGCACTACCCCGGACAAGACAAGCCCCAAGCACCGGACGAATCATCAAGCATTCATGGGATTGTCTAGAGGCCATTTTTCCATGTCCGTGGGCATGTCATTGGGTGGCTCTGGGCACGCAGG
>CAUJRU010002148.1:7500-32500 GCA_963277665.1 Viscum album | reverse complement strand
TCTAGAGAAGGCGAGGGAAGGGCAGGAGCGTCGAGGGACGACAAAGGAACACCAACCCACCATGCCTCCCACATCCCACCATCCAAGGAACTCCGCCACCGACAGGTGGCCTTTTAAGCAAGCCCGAACCGCAACGCTCCATGAAAGGTGAGGAAAAAGGAGGGCACGGCATGAGACTGGGCAAAAACCCATTCTTTCCAATGCCCCCCACATCCCACCGGTGAGGAAAAGGAATTACAACGTCCCACCGCCATGCCTCCCACATCCCACCTTCCGAAGGAACTCAACCGCCATGAGGCAGATTTTAAGCAGACGAACCCACAACGCTCCAGGGACGTTGAGGAAAAGGAGTCATGACAGGAACGGAGGCCCTATGTCCCGCCGCACCCCCCACATCCCACCATTCAAAAGAACTCAACCACCGTTGAGAAACTTTTAACCAAGAACCAGGACACCAACCATGCTCATCTATCATCATCCCATCCAAGTTATATCTGTCTAGTATCGCATCGTCTTTTTAGCAAGCCCTTGGAAGACGGAACCGCAATTGTGCGAGAGAATTCAACCCAAGCATATAGACGGGGCCCCTACATCAGCACCAAAAAAATTCCACTACCAACAGGGAGAACTCCAAAGGGACAAGTGAGGGTCTTCTAGGTGGAGCTCACCCACCTGGGGATTCTTCGCTTGAGATATAACCGAGGAGAAAGTCACCCCTGGAACTGATTTAATGAGACCCGTCACAGTATCACCATCTTTCGATTAGTTTGTCCTTTACATGCGGGACCTGATCTTTGAGACAGGCATATGACTAGTGGAAGGATCAGCCATGTAGCATCACCAACAACATCTGCATTGTTTGGGGTATGACTGAGCTGACCACTCAGACCCCAACACAAGCCCAAACCGTCGTCCCGAACATTCAATTCTGTTCGATTAGTTTGTCCTTTGTACATGCACAACCTGATCTTTGAGACAAGCATATGACTAATGGAAGGATCAGCCAGGTAGCATCACCAACCACATCTGCAATGTTTGAGGTATGACTGAGCAGACCACTCAGACCCCAACACAAGCCCCAACCATCTTCCCAAATCGACAGGATTCCCCTTAATGAGTCATCACCTCCGCATGACGCTCGTGTATCTTGCAGAAACAGTAGATACACATTCTCAAGCCACCCTTATGAACATCATCACCCAAGGCATGACTGAGGAGGAAGGCACCCCAACTTGTCCAATAATGAACCATGGAAATCGTCACCCTGTTGGTGTGAGTTTCTTAGGACCCAAATAACTCGCACGTGGCCCCGACAATGCGTTGAGCAAAGCACTCCCACCAATCACTGCCCAAGGCAGCTTGCTACGGTTCGCATGAAATATCGCTGAATGAGAAATTTAGGAGCACGCTCTTGCATCCTGGTGATACCGACAGTTTCGCGCTTGAACCACTACCAAAATTCCACAACGCTCCAGAGAAGGTGAGGAAAAGGCGGTACAGCAAGGGACGACAAAGGAACCCAATCCCACCATGCCTCCCACATCCCAACATCTGCAAGAACTCAACCACACTCGGTGGCTTTTAAGCATAGCCCGACCCGCAACGCTCCATGAAAGGTGAGGAAAAAGGTGGGTACGACAGGACGGGGAAACAACCCAATCCCGCCCATACCCCCCACATCCCACCAGTGAGGAAAAAGGTAGGAACGTCAGGGGATGAGGAGGGAAACCCCCATCCCGCCGTGCCTCCCACATCTCACATTCCGTAGGAACTCAACCGCCATGAGGCAGCTTTTAAGCAGACGAACCAGCAACGCTCAAGAGACGTCAAGGAAAAGGAGTCAGGGTAGGTACGGGGGTCCTATGTCCCGCCGCGCCGCCCACATCCCACCATCCACAGGATCCCACAAACCGTGAGGCGGTATTTAAGCACCCAGCCCGCAATGCTCCACAGACGGGGAGGAAAAGGCAGGCACGTCAGGGGACGGGGCAAAAACCCAATCCCGCCGCGCCTCCCACATCCCACCATCCGCAGCAACTCAACCACCCTGAGGCGGCTTTTAAGCAAGCCAAGCCGCACTGCTCTAGAGAAGGCGAGGGAAGGGCAGGAGCGTCGAGGGACGACAAAGGAACACCAACCCACCATGCCTCCCACATCCCACCATCCAAGGAACTCCGCCACCGACAGGTGGCCTTTTAAGCAAGCCCGAACCGCAACGCTCCATGAAAGGTGAGGAAAAAGGCGGGCACGGCATGAGACTGGGCAAAAACCCATTCTTTCCAATGCCCCCCACATCCCACCGGTGAGGAAAAGGAATTACAGCGTCCCACCGCCATGCCTCCCACATCCCACCTTCCGAAGGAACTCAACCGCCATGAGGCAGATTTTAAGCAGACGAACCCACAACGCTCCAGGGACGTTGAGGAAAAGGAGTCATGACAGGAACGGAGGCCCTATGTCCCGCCGCACCCCCCACATCCCACCATTCAAAAGAACTCAACCACCGTTGCGAAACTTTTAACCAAGAACCAGGACACCAACCATGCTCATCTATCATCATCCCATCCAAGTTATATCTGTCTAGTATCGCATTGTCTTTTTAGCAAGCCCTTGGAAGACGGAACCGCAATTGTGCGAGAGAATTCAACCCAAGCATATAGACGGGGCCCCTACATCAGCACCAAAAAAATTCCACTACCAACAGGGAGAACTCCAAAGGGACAAGTGAGGGTCTTCTAGGTGGAGCTCACCCACCTGGGGATTCTTCGCTTGAGATATAACCGAGGAGAAAGTCACCCCTGGCACTGATTTAATGAGACCCGTCACAGTATCACCATCTTTCGATTAGTTTGTCCTTTACATGCGGGACCTGATCTTTGAGACAGGCATATGACTAGTGGAAGGATCAGCCATGTAGCATCACCAACAACATCTGCATTGTTTGGGGTATGACTGAGCTGACCACTCAGACCCCAACACAAGCCCAAACCGTCGTCCCGAACATTCAATTCTGTTCGATTAGTTTGTCCTTTGTACATGCACAACCTGATCTTTGAGACAAGCATATGACTAATGGAAGGATCAGCCAGGTAGCATCACCAACCACATCTGCAATGTTTGAGGTATGACTGAGCAGACCACTCAGACCCCAACACAAGCCCCAACCATCTTCCCAAATCGACAGGATTCCCCTTAATGAGTCATCACCTCCGCATGACGCTCGTGTATCTTGCAGAAACAGTAGATACACATTCTCAAGCCACCCTTATGAACATCATCACCCAAGGCATGACTGAGGAGGAAGGCACCCCAACTTGTCCAATAATGAACCATGGAAATCGTTACCCTGTTGGTGTGAGTCTCTTAGGACACAAATAACTCGCACGTGGCCCCGACAATGCGTTGAGCAAAGCACTCCCACCAATCATTGCCCAAGGCAGCTTGCTATGGTTCGCATGGAATATCGCTGAATGAGAAATTTAGGAGCACGCTCTCGCATCCTGGTGATACCGACAGTTTCGCGCTTGAACCACTACCAAAATTCCACAACGCTCCAGAGAAGGTGAGGAAAAGGCGGTACAGCAAGGGACGACAAAGGAACCCAATCCCACCATGCCTCCCACATCCCAACATCTGCAAGAACTCAACCACACTCAGTGGATTTTAAGCAAAGCCCGACCCGCAACGCTCCATGAAAGGTGAGGAAAAAGGTGGGTACGACAGGACGGGGAAACAACCCAATCCCGCCCATACCCCCCACATCCCACCAGTGAGGGAAAAGGTAGGAACGTCAGGGGATGAGGAGGGAAACCCCCATCCCGCCGTGCCTCCCACATCTCACATTCCGTAGGAACTCAACCGCCATGAGGCAGCTTTTAAGCAGACGAACCAGCAACGCTCAAGAGACGTCGAGGAAAAGGAGTCATGGTAGGTACGGGGGTCCTATGTCCCGCCGCGCCGCCCACATCCCACCATCCACAGGATCCCACAAACCGTGAGGCGGTATTTAAGCACCCAGCCCGCAATGCTCCACAGACGGGGAGGAAAAGGCAGGCACGTCAGGGGACGGGGCAAAAACCCAATCCCGCCGCGCCCCCCACATCCCACCATCCGCAGCAACTCAACCACCCTGAGGCAGCTTTTAAGCAAGCAAAGCCGCACTGCTCTAGAGAAGGCGAGGGAAGGGCAGGAGCGTCGAGGGACGACAAAGGAACACCAACCCACCATGCCTCCCACATCCCACCATCCAAGGAACTCCGCCACCAACAGGTGGCCTTTTAAGCAAGCCCGAACCGCAACGCTCCATGAAAGGTGAGGAAAAAGGCGGGCACGGCATGAGACTGGGCAAAAACCCATTCTTTCCAATGCCCCCCACATCCCACCGGTGAGGAAAAGGAATTACAGCGTCCCACCGCCATGCTTCCCACATCCCACCTTCCGAAGGAACTCAACCGCCGTGAGGCAGATTTTAAGCAGACGAACCCACAACGCTCCAGGGACGTTGAGGAAAAGGAGTCATGACAGGAACAGAGGCCCTATGTCCCGCCGCACCCCCCACATCCCACCATTCAAAAGAACTCAACCACCGTTGCGAAACTTTTAACCAAGAACCAGGACACCAACCATGCTCATCTATCATCATCCCATCCAAGTTATATCTGTCTAGTATCGCATCGTCTTTTTAGCAAGCCCTTGGAACCCGAAACCAAAATTGTGCGAGAGAATTCAACCCAAGCATATAGACGGGGCCCGTACATCAGCACCAACAAAATTCCACTACCAACAGGGAGAACTCCAAAGGGACAAGTGAGGGTCTTCAAGGTGGAGCTCACCCACCTGGGGATTCTTCGCTTGAGGTATAACCGAGGAGAAAGTCAGCCCTGGCACTGATTTAATGAGACCCGTCACAGTATCACCATCTTTCGATTAGTTTGTCCTTTACATGCGGGACCTGATCTTTGAGACAGGCATATGACTAGTGGAAGGATCAACCATGTAGCATCACCAACCACATCTGCAATGTTTGAGGTATGACTGAGCAGACCACTCAGACCCCAACACAAGCCCAAACCGTCGTCCCGAGCATTCAATTCCATTCGATTAGTTTGTCCTTCGTACATGCACAGCCTGATCTTTGAGACAATAATATGACTAATGGAAAGATCAACCGGGTACCATCACCAACCACATCTGCAATGTTTGAGGTATGACTGAGCAGACCACTCAGACCCCAACACAAGCCCGAACCATCTCTTCCCAAATCGACATGTTTCCCCTTAATTAGTCATCACCTCTGCATGACGCTCGTGTATCTTGCAGAAACAGTAGATACACATTCTCAAGCCACCCTTATGAACATCATCACCCAAGGCATGACTGAGGAGGAAGGCACCCCAACTTGTCCAATAATGAACCATGGAAATCGTTACCCTGTTGGTGTGAGTTTCTTAGGACCCAAATAACTCGCACGTGGCCCCGACAATGCGTTGAGCAAAGCACTCCCACCAATCATTGCCCAAGGCAGCTTGCTATGGTTCGCATGGAATATCACTGAATGAGAAATTTAGGAGCACGCTCTCGCATCCTGGTGATACCGACAGTTTCGCGCTTGAACCACTACCAAAATTCCACAACGCTCCAGAGAAGGTGAGGAAAAGGCGGTACAGCAAGGGACGACAAAGGAACCCAATCCCACCATGCCTCCCACATCCCAACATCTGCAAGAACTCAACCACAATCAGTGGATTTTAAGCAAAGCCCGACCCGCAACGCTCCATGAAAGGTGAGGAAAAAGGTGGGTACGACAGGACGGGGAAACAACCCAATCCCACCCATACCCCCCACATCCCACCAGTGAGGAAAAAGGTAGGAACGTCAGGGGATGAGGAGGGAAACCCCCATCCCGCCGTGCCTCCCACATCTCACATTCCGTAGGAACTCAACCGCCATGAGGCAGCTTTTAAGCAGACGAACCAGCAACGCTCAAGAGACGTCGAGGAAAAGGAGTCATGGTAGGTACGGGGGTCCTATGTCCCGCCGCGCCGCCCACATCCCACCATCCACAGGATCCCACAAACCGTGAGGCGGTATTTAAGCACCCAGCCCGCAATGCTCCACAGACGGGGAGGAAAAGGCAGGCACGTCAGGGGACGGGGCAAAAACCCAATCCCGCCGCGCCCCCCACATCCCACCATCCGCAGCAACTCAACCGCCCTGAGGCAGCTTTTAAGCAAGCAGAGCCGCACTGCTCTAGAGAAGGCGAGGGAAGGGCAGGAGCGTCGAGGGACGACAAAGGAACACCAACCCACCATGCCTCCCACATCCCACCATCCAAGGAACTCCGCCACCAACAGGTGGCCTTTTAAGCAAGCCCGAACCGCAACGCTCCATGAAAGGTGAGGAAAAAGGCGGGCACGGCATGAGACTGGGCAAAAACCCATTCTTTCCAATGCCCCCCACATCCCACCGGTGAGGAAAAGGAATTACAGCGTCCCACCGCCATGCCTCCCACATCCCACCTTCCGAAGGAACTCAACCGCCATGAGGCAGATTTTAAGCAGACGAACCCACAACGCTCCAGGGACGTTGAGGAAAAGGAGTCATGACAGGAACGGAGGCCCTATGTCCCGCCGCACCCCCCACATCCCACCATTCAAAAGAACTCAACCACCGTTGCGAAACTTTTAACCAAGAACCAGGACACCAACCATGCTCATCTATCATCATCCCATCCAAGTTATATCTGTCTAGTATCGCATCGTCTTTTTAGCAAGCCCTTGGAACCCGAAACCAAAATTGTGCGAGAGAATTCAACCCAAGCATATAGACGGGGCCCTTACATCAGCACCAACAAAATTCCACTACCAACAGGGAGAACTCCAAAGGGACAAGTGAGGTTCTTCTAGGTGGAGCTCACCCACCTGGGGATTCTTCGCTTGATGTATAACCGAGGAGAAAGTCAGCCGTGTCACTGATTTAATGAGACCCTTCACAGTATCACCATCTTTCGATTAGTTTGTCCTTGTACATGCAGGACCTGATCTTTGAGACACGCATATGACTAGTGGAAGGATCACCCATGTAGCGTCACCAACCACATCTGCAATGTTTGAGGTATGACTGAGCAGACCACTCAGACCCCAACACAAGCCCAAACCGTCGTCCCGAGCATTCAATTCCATTCGATTAGTTTGTCCTTCGTACATGCACAGCCTGATCTTTGAGACAATAATATGACTAATGGAAAGATCAACCGGGTACCATCACCAACCACATCTGCAATGTTTGAGGTATGACTGAGCAGACCACTCAGACCCCAACACAAGCCCGAACCATCTCTTCCCAAATCGACATGTTTCCCCTTAATTAGTCATCACCTCTGCATGACGCTCGTGTATCTTGCAGAAACAGTAGATACACATTCTCAAGCCACCCTTATGAACATCATCACCCAAGGCATGACTGAGGAGGAAGGCACCCCAACTTGTCCAATAATGAACCATGGAAATCGTTACCCTGTTGGTGTGAGTTTCTTAGGACCCAAATAACTCGCACGTGGCCCCGACAATGCGTTGAGCAAAGCACTCCCACCAATCATTGCCCAAGGCAGCTTGCTATGGTTCGCATGGAATATCACTGAATGAGAAATTTAGGAGCACGCTCTCGCATCCTGGTGATACCGACAGTTTCGCGCTTGAACCACTACCAAAATTCCACAACGCTCCAGAGAAGGTGAGGAAAAGGCGGTACAGCAAGGGACGACAAAGGAACCCAATCCCACCATGCCTCCCACATCCCAACATCTGCAAGAACTCAACCACAATCAGTGGATTTTAAGCAAAGCCCGACCCGCAACGCTCCATGAAAGGTGAGGAAAAAGGTGGGTACGACAGGACGGGGAAACAACCCAATCCCACCCATACCCCCCACATCCCACCAGTGAGGAAAAAGGTAGGAACGTCAGGGGATGAGGAGGGAAACCCCCATCCCGCCGTGCCTCCCACATCTCACATTCCGTAGGAACTCAACCGCCATGAGGCAGCTTTTAAGCAGACGAACCAGCAACGCTCAAGAGACGTCGAGGAAAAGGAGTCATGGTAGGTACGGGGGTCCTATGTCCCGCCGCGCCGCCCACATCCCACCATCCACAGGATCCCACAAACCGTGAGGCGGTATTTAAGCACCCAGCCCGCAATGCTCCACAGACGGGGAGGAAAAGGCAGGCACGTCAGGGGACGGGGCAAAAACCCAATCCCGCCGCGCCCCCCACATCCCACCATCCGCAGCAACTCAACCGCCCTGAGGCAGCTTTTAAGCAAGCAGAGCCGCACTGCTCTAGAGAAGGCGAGGGAAGGGCAGGAGCGTCGAGGGACGACAAAGGAACACCAACCCACCATGCCTCCCACATCCCACCATCCAAGGAACTCCGCCACCAACAGGTGGCCTTTTAAGCAAGCCCGAACCGCAACGCTCCATGAAAGGTGAGGAAAAAGGCGGGCACGGCATGAGACTGGGCAAAAACCCATTCTTTCCAATGCCCCCCACATCCCACCGGTGAGGAAAAGGAATTACAGCGTCCCACCGCCATGCCTCCCACATCCCACCTTCCGAAGGAACTCAACCGCCATGAGGCAGATTTTAAGCAGACGAACCCACAACGCTCCAGGGACGTTGAGGAAAAGGAGTCATGACAGGAACGGAGGCCCTATGTCCCGCCGCACCCCCCACATCCCACCATTCAAAAGAACTCAACCACCGTTGCGAAACTTTTAACCAAGAACCAGGACACCAACCATGCTCATCTATCATCATCCCATCCAAGTTATATCTGTCTAGTATCGCATCGTCTTTTTAGCAAGCCCTTGGAACCCGAAACCAAAATTGTGCGAGAGAATTCAACCCAAGCATATAGACGGGGCCCTTACATCAGCACCAACAAAATTCCACTACCAACAGGGAGAACTCCAAAGGGACAAGTGAGGTTCTTCTAGGTGGAGCTCACCCACCTGGGGATTCTTCGCTTGATGTATAACCGAGGAGAAAGTCAGCCGTGTCACTAATTTAATGAGACCCTTCACAGTATCACCATCTTTCGATTAGTTTGTCCTTGTACATGCAGGACCTGATCTTTGAGACACGCATATGACTAGTGGAAGGATCACCCATGTAGCGTCACTAACCACATCTGCAATGTTTGAGGTATGACTGAGCAGACCACTCAGACCCCAACACAAGCCTAAACCGTCGTCCCGAGCATTCAATTCCATTCGATTAGTTTGTCCTTTGTACATGCACGACCTGATCTTTGATACAAGCATATGACTAATGGAAGGATCAGCCAGGTAGCATCACCAACCACATCTGCAATGTTTGAGGTATGACTGAGCAAACCACTCAGACCCCAACACAAGCCCAAACCATCTTCCCAAATCGACATGTTTCCCCTTAATTAGTCATCACCTCTGTATGACGCTCGTGTATCTTGCAAAAACAATAGATACACATTCTTCGCTTGATGTATAACCGAGGAGAACGTCAAACTTGTCACTGATTTAATGAGACCCTTCACAGTATCACCATCTTTCGGTTAGTTTGTCCCTGTACATGCACAGACTGATCTTTGAGACAAGCATATGACTAGTGTTCTCATCGGATATCCAACCAAGCCAAACCGTGTTCCATCATTCACATGGAAACATGTACAAGGACCAAATGAAAGCGAGGAGAAATTAAACCCCCACTTACGGATGAGGGTGCCAACGAGACCAACGTTCCCTTCCCAAAAAAGGGAGACCGCAGTATCTTGACAACCATCCACCACTCCCACACAATCGCGTAAGCACAACCATCAACCCACACAACTGATCGTCACGCCTCGAGGGAAGCAACCCGAGAGGCATCACAATGCAGCACATGAAGGCAGGGAAAGCCCGCTATGCATGACACAAGGGAAGGATTGATATACCCAACCCCCTAGCGCCAACGAGACCAACGTTCCATTCCCAAAAAAGGGAGACCGCAGTATCTTGACAACCATCCACCACTTCCACACAATCGCATAAGGGCAACCATCAACCCACACAACTGATCATGCACAACCGGATCTTTGAGACAAGCATATGACTAGTAGAAAGATCAGCCATGTAGCATCACCAACAACATCTGCATTGTTTGAGGTATGACTGAGCTCACCACTCAGACCCCAACACAAGCCCAAACCATCATCCCGAACATTCAATTCCGTTCCATTAGTTTGTCCTTTGTACATGCACAACCTGATCTTTGGGACAAGCATATGACTAATGGAAGGATCAGCCAGGTTGCATCACCAACCACATCTGCAATGTTTGAGGTATGACTGAGCAGACCACTCAGACCCCAACACAAGCCCAAACCGTCTTTCCAAATCGACAGGAACCCAATTAATGAGTCATCACCTCTGCATGATGCTCAATACCGCAATTGTGCGAGAGAATTCAACCCAAGCATATAAACAGGGCCCGTATATCATAACTGACAAAATTCCACTACCAACAGGGAGAACTCCGAAGGGACAAGTGAGGGTCTTCTAGGTGGAGCTCACCCACCTGGGGATTCTTCTCTTGATGTATAACTGAGGAGAAAGTCAGCCCTGGCACTAATTTAATGAGACCCATCACAGTATCACCATCTTTCGATTAGTTTGTCTTTGTACATGCGGGACCTGATCTTTGAGTCAAGCATATGACTAGTTGAAGGATCAGCCATGTAGCATCACCAACAACATCTGCATTGTTTGAGGTATGACTGAGCTAACCACTCAGACCCCAACACAAGCCCAAACCGTCGTCCCGAACATTCAATTTCATTCGATTAGTTTTTCCTTTGTACATGCACCACCTGATCTTTGGGACAAGCATATGACTAATGGAAGGATCAGCCAGGTAGCATCACCAACCACATCTGCAATGTTTGAGGTATGACTGAGCAAACCACTCAGACCCCAACACAAGCCCAAACCATCTTCCCAAATCGACAGGATTCCCCTTAATGAGTCATCACCTCTGCGTGACGACGCTCGTGTATCTTGTCGAAACAATAGATACACATTCTTCGCTTGATGTATAACCGAGGAGAACGTCAAACTTGTCACTGATTTAATGAGACCCTTCACAATATCACCATCTTTCGGTTAGTTTGTCCCTGTACATGCACAGACTGATCTTTGAGACAAGCATTTGACTAGTGTTCTCAACGGATATCCAACCAAGCCAAACCGTGTTCCATCATTCACATGGAAACATGCACAAGGACCAAATGAAAGCGAGGAGAAATTAATCCCCCACTTACGGATGAGGGTGCCAACGAGACCAACGTTCCCTTCCCAAAAAAGGGAGACCGCAGTATCTTGACAACCATCCACCACTCCCACACAATCGCGTAAGCACAACCATCAACCCACACAACTGACCGTGACGCCTCAAGGGAAGCAACCCGAGAGGCATCACAATGCAGCACATGAAGGCAGGGAAAGCCCGCTATGCATGACACAAGGGAAGGATTTATATACCCAACCCCCTAGAGCCAAGGAGACCAACGTTCCCTTCCCAAAAAAGGGAGACCGCAGTATCTTGACAACCATCCACCACTCCCACACAATCGCGTAAGCACAACCATCAACCCACACAACTGACTGTGACACCTCGAGGGAAGCAACCCGAGAGACATCACAATGCAGCACATGAAGGCAGGGAAAGCCCGCTATGCATGACACAAGGGAAGGATTTATATACCCAACCCCCTAGAGCCAAGGAGACCAACGTTCCCTTCCCAAAAAAGGGAGACCGCAGTATCTTGACAACCATCCACCACTCCCACACAATCGCGTAAGCACAACCATCAACCCACACAACTGACCGTGACGCCTCAAGGGAAGCAACCCCAGAGGCATCACAATGCAGCACATGAAGGCAGGGAAAGCCCGCTATGCATGACACAAGGGAAGGATTTATATACCCAACCCCCTAGAGCCAAGGAGACCAACGTTCCCTTCCCAAAAAAGGGAGACCGCAGTATCTTGACAACCATCCACCACTCCCACACAATCGCGTAAGCACAACCATCAACCCACACAACTGACTGTGACGCCTCGAGGGAAGCAACCCGAGAGACATCACAATGCAGCACATGAAGGCAGGGAAAGCCCGCTATGCATGACACAAGGGAAGGATTGATATACCCAACCCCCTAGAGCCAACGAGACCAACGTTCCCTTCCCAAAAAAGGGAGACCGCAGTATCTTGACAGCCATCCACCACTCCCACACAATCGCGTAAGCACAACCATCAACCCACACAACTGACCGTGACGCCTCAAGGGAAGCAACCCGAGAGGCATCACAATGCAGCACATGAAGGCAGGGAAAGCCCGCTATGCATGACACAAGGGAAGGATTTATATACCCAACCCCCTAGAGCCAACGAGACCAACGTTCCCTTCCCAAAAAAGGGAGACCGCAGTATCTTGACAACCATCCACCACTCCCACACAATCGCGTAAGCACAACCATCAACCCACACAACTGACCGTGACGCCTCGAGGGAAGCAACCCGAGAGGCATCACAATGCAGCACATGAAGGCAGGGAAAGCCCGCTATGCATGACACAAGGGAAGGATTGATATACCCAACCCCCTAGAGCCAACGAGACCAACGTTCCCTTCCCAAAAAAGGGAGACCGCAGTATCTTGACCACCATCCACCACTCCCACACAATCGCATAAGCGCAACCATCAACCCACACAACTGATCATGCAGGACCTGACCTTTGAGACAAGCATATGACTAGTGGAAGGATCAGCCATGTAGCATCACCAACAACATCTGCATTGTTTGAGGTATGACTGAGCTCACCACTCAGACCCCAACACAAGCCCAAACCGTCGTCTCGAACATTCAATTCCGTTCGATTAGTTTGTCCTTTGTACATGCACAACCTGATTTTTGAGACAAGCATATGACTAATGGAAGGATCAGACAGGTTGCACCACCAACAACATCTGCAATGTTTGAGGTATGACTGAGCAGACCACTCAGACCCCAACACAATCCCAAACCGTCTTCCCAAATCGACAGGAACCCAATTAATGAGTCTTCACCTCTGCATGATGCTCAAAACCGCAATTGTGCGAGAGAATTCAACCCAAGCATATAAACAGGGCCCGTATATCAGCACTAACAAAATTCCACTACCAACAGGGAGAACTCCGATGGGACAAGTGAGGATCTTCTAGGTGGAGCTCACCCACCTGGGGATTCTTCGCTTGATGTATAACCGAGGAGAAAGTCAGCCGTGTCACTGATTTAATGAGACCCTTCACAGTATCACCATCTTTCGATTAGTTTGTCCCTGTACATGCACTAACTGATCTTTGAGACAAGCATATGACTAGTGGAAGGATCAACCATGTAGCATTACCAACAACATCTGCATTGTTTGTGGTATAACTGAGCAGACCACTCAGACCCCAACACAAGCCCAAACCATCATCCCGAACATTCAATTCCGTTCGATTAGTTTATCCTTTGTAAATGCACAACCTGATCTTTGAGACAAGCATATGACTAATGGTAGGATCAGCCAGGTAGCATCACCAACCACATCTGCAATGTTTGAGGTATGACTGAGCAGACCACTCACACCCCAACACAAGCCCAAATCATCTTCCCAAATCGACAGGATTCCCCTTAATGAGTCATCATCTCTGCATGACGCTCGTGTATCTTGCAGAAACAATAGATACACATTCTTCGCTTGATGTAAAACCGAGGAGAACGTCAGACTTGTCCCTGATTTACTGAGACCCTTCACAGTATCACCATCTTCGATTAGTTTGTCCCTGTACATGCACAGACTGATCTTTGAGACAAGCATATGACTAGTGTTCTCAACGGATATCCAACCAAGCCAAACCGTGTTCCATCATTCACATGGAAACATGCACAAGGACCAAATGAAAGCGAGGAGAAATTAAACCCCCACTTACGGATGAGGGTGCCAACGAGACCAACGTTCCCTTCCCAAAAAAGGGAGACCGCAGTATCTTGACAACCATCCACCACTCCCACACAATCGCGTAAGCACAACCATCAACCCACACAGCTGATCGTGACGCCTCGAGGGATGCAACCCGAGAGGCATCACAATGCAGCACATGAAGGCAGGGAAAGCCCGCTATGCATGACACAAGGGAAGGATTGATATACCCAACCCCCTAGAGCCAACGAGACCAACGTTCCCTTCCCAAAAAAGGGAGACCGCGGTATCTTGACAACCATCCACCACTCCCACACAATCGCATAAGCGCAACCATCAACCCACACAACTGATCATGCAGGACCTGATCTTTGAGACAAGCATATGACTAGTGGAAGGATCAGACATGTAGAATCACCAACAACATCTGCATTGTTTGAGGTATGACTGAGCTCACCACTCAGACCCCAACACAAGCCCAAACCGTCGTCCCGAACATTCAATTCCGTTCGATTAGTTTGTCCATTGTACATGCACAACCTGATCTTTGAGACAAGCATATGACTAATGGAAGGATCAACAAGGTTGCATCACCAACCAAATCTGCAATGTTTGAGGTATGACCCCACCTCAACGTCCTTCCCTTCAAGGCACGCCGCATGCACCAAGACGGGCCTCGAGGCCCCTTCAAATCGTCTCACTCGGATGCCATTGTCTGGAAACGACTATCAGCCCGCAAGATCACACATGCGACAAACCCCATCTCGTTGTCATCGTTTTTAGGGCGCACTACCTCGGGAAAGACAAGCCCCAAGCACGGGACGAATCATCGAGAATTCATGGCATTGCGTCCATGCCATTTTCCATGTCACTGGGCATGTCATCGGGTGGCTCTAGGCACGCAGGACAAGACCCACGCCCAGGGGGGGTCGCCGACCACTCCCCCCCCCTAAAGAGACATTTATGCATTTCCAGCTATTCCACCAGGAAACATCAACAGTGACGAGGAGACATACTGATGGGTTTAGACCACCCTAAGGGCACCGCAGTGCATGAAAGACAACACGGGTTGCCCTAAAAGAGCTATGAAACCATAGGAAGGGCCACCGACGTGACCCCTTAGGCACATGAAGGCCGCCGACACGTCATGGCATCCGTCCCGCGTCTCGTCCATCACCGCAGAGAAGACACGCCCCATGTCCAGAGCGGGTCCTCACGCATGAAAGGAATTATCTTGAGGCGGTCATTGTCATTACATACCGTACCCAACAACATATGACAAACCCCACCACGTCGTCCTTCCTTGCAAGGCACACCGCATCCTCCAAGGCAAGCCCCGATGCCCCTTCAAATCGTCCCACTCGGGTGGCGTTGTCTCCACGTGATTGTCAGTACGTCGGACCTGACACGCGACGCACCCCGGCTCATTGTCATCACTTTTATGGCGCATTACCTCAGACAAGACAAGCCCCAAGCACCGTATGAATCCTCAAGCTTTCATGGATTTGTCTGGAGGCCATTTTTCCATGTCCGTGGGCATGTCACTAGGTGGCTCTGGGCACGCAGGACAAGACCCACGCCCAGGGGGGGTCGCCGACCACTCCCCCCCTAAAGAGACATTTATGCATTTTCAGCTGTCCCACCAGGAAACATCAGCACTGACGAGGAGACATACTAACGGGTTTAGACAACCCTGTGGGCACCACAGCGCATGAAAGACAACACGTGTTGCCCTAAAAGATATATGAAACCATAGGAACAGCCACCGATGTGACCCCTTAGGCACATGAAGGCCGCCGACACGTAGTAGCATTCATCCCGGGTAGCGTCCAACACCGCCGAGAAGACAGGCCCCATGTCCAGAGAGGGTCCTCACGCATGAAATGAATTCTCTTTAGGTGGTCATTGTCATTACATACGGGACACGACAACAGATGACAAACCCCACCGCAACGTCCTTCCTTTCAAGGCACGCCACACGCACCAAGACGGGCCTCGAGGCCCCTTCAAATCGTCTCACTCGGATGCCATTGTCTGGACACGACTGTCAGTCCGCAGGATCACACATGCGACAAACCCCATCTCATTGTCATCGTTTTTAGGGCGCACTACCTCGGGCAAGACAAGCCCCAAGCACGGGACGAATCATCAGAAATTCATGGCACTGCGTCGATGCCATTTTCCATGTCACTCGGCATGTCAGTGGGTGGCTCTAGGCACGCAGGACAAGACCCACGCCCAGGGGGGGTCGCCGACCACTCCCCCCCTAAAGAGACATTTATGCATTTCCAGCTATACCACCAGGAAACATCAACAGTGACGAGGAGACATACTGATGGGTTTAGACCACCCTAAGGGCACCGCAGTGCATGAAAGACAACACGGGTTGCCCTAAAAGAGCTATGAAACCATAGGAAGGGCCACCGACGTGACCCCTTAGGCACATGAAGGCCGCCGACACGTCATGGCATCCGTCCCGCGTCTCGTCCATCACCGCAGAGAAGACGCGCCCCATGTCCAGAGCGAGTCCTCACGCCTCAAAGGAATTATCTTTAGGTGGTCATTGTCAATACATACCGTACCCAACAACATATGACAAACCCCACCACATCGTCCTTCCTTGCAAGGCACACCGCATCCACCAAGGCAAGCCCCGAGGCCCCTTCAAATCGTCTCACTCGGATGCCGTTGTCTCCACGTGATCGTCAGTACGTCGGACCTCACACACGCGACAAACCCCATCTCATTGTCATCGTTTTTATGGCGCACTACCTCGGGCAAGACAAGCCCGAAGCACGGGACAAATCATCAGGAATTCTTGGCATTGCGTCGATGCCATTTTCCACGTCACTCGGCGTGGGTCTGACACGCGACGCACCCCAGCTCATTGTCATCACTTTTATGGCGCATTACCTCAGACAAGACAAGCCCCAAGCACCGTACGAATCATCAGGCTTTCATGGATTCGTCTGGAGGCCGTTTTTCCATGTCCGTGGGCATGTCACTGGGTGGCTCTGGGCACACAGGACAAGACCCACGCCCAGGGGGGGTCGCCGACCACTCCCCCCCTAAAGAGACATTTATGCATTTCCAGCTGTCCCACCAGGAAACATCAGCACTGACGAGGAGACATACTGATGGGTTCAGACAACCCTGTGGGCACCACAGCGCATGAAAGACAACACGTGTTGCCCTAAAAGAGATATGAAACCATAGGAATAGCCACCAATGTGACCCCTTAGGCACATCAAGGCCGCCATCACGTACTAGCATCCATCCCGGGTAGCGTCCAACACCGCCGAGAAGACAGGCCCCATGTCCAGAGAGGGTCCTCACGCATGAAATGAATTCTCTTTAGGTGGTCATTATCATTACATACGGGACACGAAAACACATGAATAACCACACCTCAACGTCCTTCCTTTCAAGGCACACCGCATGCACCAAGACGGGCCTCGAGGCCCCTTCAAATCGTCTCACTCGGATGCCTTTGTCTGGAAACGACTGTCAGCCCGCAAGATCACACATGCGACAAAACCCATCTCATTGTCATCGTTTTTAGGGCGCACTACCTCGGGAAAGACAAGCCCCAAGCACGGGACGAATCATCAAGAATTCATGGCATTGCGTCGATGCCATTTTCCATGTCACTGGGCATGTCATCGGGTGGCTCTAGGCACGCAGGACAAGACCCACGCCCAGGGGGGGTCGCCGACCACTCCCCCCCTAAAGAGACATTTATGCATTTCCAGCTATTCCACCAGGAAACATCAAAAGTGACGAGGAGACATACTGAGGGGTTTAGACCACCCTAAGGGCACCGCAGTGCATGAAAGACAACACGGGTTGCCCTAAAAGAGCTATGAAACCATAGGAAGGGCCACCGACGTGACCCCTTAGGCACATGAAGGCCGCCGACACGTCATGACATCCGTCCCGCGTCTCGTCCATCACCGCAGAGAAGACACGCCCCATGTCCAGAGCGGGTCCTCACGCATGAAATGAATTATCTTTAGGCGGTCATTGTCATTACATACCGTACCCAACAACATATGACAAACCCCACCACGTCGTCCTTCCTTGCAAGGCACACCGCATCCTCCAAGGCAAGCCCCGATGCCCCTTCAAATCGTCCCACTCGGGTGGCGTTGTCTCCACGTGATTGTCAGTACCTCGGACCTGACACGCGACGCACCCCGGCTCATTGTCATCACTTTTATGGCGCATTACCTCAGACAAGACAAGCCCCAAGCACCGTATGAATCCTCAAGCTTTCATGGATTTGTCTGGAGGCCATTTTTTCATGTCCGTGGGCATGTCACTAGGTGGCTCTGGGCACGCAGGACAAGACCCACGCCCAGGGGGGGTCGCCGACCACTCCCCCCCTAAAGAGACATTTATGCCTTTCCAGCTGTCCCACCAGGAAACATCAGCACTGACGAGGAGACATACTGGAGGGTTTAGACAACCCTGTGGGCACCACAGCGCATGAAAGTCAACACGTGTTGCCCTAAAAGATATATGAAACCGTAGGAACAGCCACCGATGTGACCCCTTAGGCACATGAAGGCCGCCGACACGTAGTAGCATTCATCCCGGGTAGCGTCCAACACCGCCGAGAAGACAGGCCCCATGTCCAGAGAGGGTCCTCACGCATGAAATGAATTCTCTTTAGGTGGTCATTGTCATTACATACGGGACACGACAACAGATGACAAACCCCACCGCAACGTCCTTCCTTTCAAGGCACGCCACACGCACCAAGACGGGCCTCGAGGCCCCTTCAAATCGTCTCACTCGGATGCCATTGTCTGGACACGACTGTCAGTCCGCAGGATCACACATGCGACAAACCCCATCTCATTGTCATCGTTTTTAGGGCGCACTACCTCGGGCAAGACAAGCCCCAAGCACGAGACGAATCATCAGGAATTCATGGCACTGCGTCGATGCCATTTTCCATGTCACTCGGCATGTCATTGGGTGGCTCTAGGCACGCAGGACAAGACCCACGCCCAGGGGGGGTCGCCGACCACTCCCCCCCTAAAGAGACATTTATGCATTTCCAGCTATACCACCAGGAAACATCAACAGTGACGAGGAGACATACTGATGGGTTTAGACCACCCTAAGGGCACTGCAGTGCATGAAAGACAACACGGGTTGCCCTAAAAGAGCTATGAAACCATAGGAAGGGCCACCGACGTGACCCCTTAGGCACATGAAGGCCGCCGACACGTCATGGCATCCGCCCCGCGTCTCGTCCATCACCGCAGAGAAGACACGCCCCATGTCCAGAGCTGGTCCTCACGCCTCAAAGGAATTATCTTTAGGCGGTCATTGTCAATACATACCGTACCCAACAACATATGACAAACCCCACCACGTCGTCCTTCCTTGCAAGGCACACCGCATCCACCAAGGCAAGACCCGAGGTCCCTTCAAATCGTCCCACTCGGATGGCGTTGTCTCCACGTGATTGTCAGTACGTCGGACCTGACACGCGACGCACCCCGGCTCATTGTCATCACTTTTATGACGCATTACCTCAGACAAGACAAGCCCCAAGCACCGTACGAATAATCAAGCTTTCATGGATTTGTCTGGAGGTCGTTTTTCCATGTTCGTGGGCATGTCACTGGGTGGCTCTGGGCACGCAGGACAAGACCCACGCCCAGGGGGGGTCGCCGACCACTCCCCCCCTAAAGAGACATTTATGCATTTCCAGCTGTCCCACCAGGAAACATCAGCACTGACGAGGACACATACTGATGGGTTCAGACAACCCAATGGGCACCACAACGCATGAAAGACAGCACGTGTTGCCCTTAAAGAGCTACGAATCCATACGAACAGCCACCAAAGTGACCCCTTAGGCACACGAAGGCCGCCGACACGTCATGGCATCCGTCCCGGGTATCATCCAACACCGCCGAGAAGACAGGACCCATGTCCAGAGCGGGTCCCCGCGCATGAAATGAATTATCTTTAGGCGGTCATTGTCTTTACATTCCGAACACAACAACATGTGACAAACCCCACCTCGACGTCCTTCCTTTCAAGAAACGCCGCATGCACCAAGACGGGCCCCGAGACCCCTTCAAATCGTCTCACTCGGATGCCATTGTCTGAACGCGACTGTCAGTCCGCAGGATCTCGAAGGCGACAAACACCATCCCATTGTCATCGTTTTTATGGCGCACTACCTCGGGCAAGACAAGCCCCAAGCACGGGACGAATCATCAGGCATTCATGGCATTACGTCGATGTCATTTTGCATGTCAATGGGCATCACATTGGGTGGCTCTAGGCACGCAAGACAAGACCCACGCCCGGGGGGGTCGCCGACCACTCCCCCCCTAAAGAGACATTTATGCATTTCCAGCTATTCCACCAGGAAACATCAACACCGACGAGGAGACATACTGATGGGTTTAGACCACCCTGAGGGCAGGGCAGCGCATGAAAGGCAACACGTGTTGCCCTAAAAGAGCTATGAAACCATAGGAAGGGCCACCGACGTGACCCCTTAGGCACATGAAGGCCGCCGACACGTCATGGCATCCGTCCCACGTATCGTCCATCACCACAGCGAAGACACGCCCCATGTCCAGAGCGGGTCCCCACGCATGAAAGGAATTCTCTTTAGGCGGTCATTGTCATTACATACCGGACCCAACAACATATGACAAACCCCACCTCATTGTCCTTCCATTCAAGGCACACCGCATCCACCAAGGCAAGCCCTGAGGCCCCTTCAAATCCTCTCACCCGGATGGCGTTGTCTCCACCTGATTGTCAGTACGGAGGACCTGACACGCGACGAAACCCGGCTCATTGTCATCACTTTTATGGCGCACTACCTCGAACAAGACAAGCCCCAAGCACCGGACGAATCATCAAGCTGTCTTTGCTTTGTCCGGAGGCTGTTTTTCCATGTCCGTGGGCATGTCACTGGGTGGCTCTGGGCACGCAGGACAAGACCCACGCCCAGGGGGGGTCGCCGACCACTCCCCCCCTAAAGAGACATTTATGCATTTCCAGCTGTCCCACCAGGAAACATCAGCACTGACGAGGAGACATACTGATGGGTTTAGACAACCCTGTGGGCACCACAGCGCATGAAAGACAACACGTGTTGCCCTAAAAGAGATATGAAACCATAGGAACAGCCACTGATGTGACCCCTTAGGCACATCAAGGCCGCCGACACGTAGTAGCATTCGTCGCGGGTAGCATCCAACGCCGCCGAGAAGACAGGCCCCATGTCCAGAGCGGGTCCTCGCGCATGAAATGAATTCTCTTTAGGTGGTCATTGTCATTACATACGGGACACGACAACATATGAAAAACCCCACCTCGACGTCCTTCCTTTCAAGGCACGCCGCATGCACCAAGACGGGCCCTGAGGCCCCTTCAAATCGTCTCACTCGGATGCCATTGTCTGGACGCGACTGTCAGTCCGCAGGATCGCACATGCGACAAACCCCGTCTCATTGCCATCGTTTTTAGGGCGCACTACCTCGGGCAAGACAAGCCCCAAGCACGGGACGAATCATCAGGAATTCATGGCATTGCGTCGATGCCATTTTCCATGTCACTGGGCATGTCTGTGGGTGGCTCTCGGCACGCAGGACAAGACCCACGCCCAGGGGGGGTCGCCGACCACTCCCCCCCTAAAGAGACATTTATGCATTTCCAGCTATTCCACCAGGAAACATCAACACTGACGAGGAGACATACTGAGTGGTTTAGACCACCCAGAGGGAACCGCAGCGCATGAAAGGCAACACGTGTTGCCCTAAAAGGGCTATGAAACCATAGGAAGGGACACCGACGTGGCCCCTTAGGCACATGAAGGCCGCCGACACGTCATGGCATCCGTCCCGCGTATCGTCCAACACCGCCGAGGAGACAGGACCCATGTCCAGAGCGGGTCCTCACGCATGAAATGAATTCTCTTTAGGTGGTCATTGTCTTTACATACCGGACACAACAACATATGACAAACCCCACCTCAACGTCCTTCCTTTCAAGGCACGCCGCACGCACCAAGACGGGCCCCGAGGCCCCTTCAAATCGCCTCACTAGGATTCCATTGTCTGGACGCGATTGTCAGTCCGTAGGATCTCACAGGCGACAAACCCCACCCATCTCATTGTCATCGGTTTTATGGCGCACCACCTCGGGCAAGACAAGACCCTAGCACGGGAAGAATCATCAGGAATTCAGGGCATTGCGTCGATGCCATTTTCCATGTCACTGGGCATGTCATTGGGTGGCTCTAGGCACGCAGGACAAGACCCACGCCCAGGGGGGTCGCCGACCACTCCCCCCCTAAAGAGACATTTATGCATTTCCAGCTATCCCACCAGGAAACATCAACACTGACGAGGAGACATACTGATGGGTTTAGACCACCCTGAGGGCACCACAGCGCATGAAAGACAACACGTGTTGCCCTAAAAGAGCTATGAAACCATAGGAAGGGCCACCGACGTGACCCCTTATGCACATGAAGGCCACCGACAAGTCATGGCATCCATCCCGCGTATCGTCGATCACCGCCGAGAAGACACGCCCCATGTCCAGAGCGGGTCCTCACTCATGAAAAGAATTCTCTTTAGGTGGTAATTGTAATTACATACAGGACCCAACAACATATGAAAAACCCCACCTCGACGTCCTTCCTTTCAAGGCACGTCGCATCCACCAAGACATGCCCCGAGGCCACTTCAAATCGTCTCACTCGGATGGCTTTGTCTCCACGCGATTGTCAGTTCGTCGGACCTGACACGCGACGAACCCCGTCTCATTGTCATCGCTTTTATGGGGCACTACCGCGGGCAAGACAAGCCCCAAGCACAGGAGGAATCATCTAGAGGCCATTTTTCCATGTCTGTGGGCATGTCACTGGGTGGCTCTGGGCACGCAGGACAAGACCCACGCCCAGGGGGGGTCGCCGACCACTCCCCCCCTAAAGAGACATTTCTGCATTTCCAGCTCTCCCACCAGGAAACATCAGCACTGACGAGGAGACATACTGAGTGGTTCAGACCACCCAGAGGGAACCGCAGCGCATGAAAGACAACACGTGTTGCCCTAAAAGAGCTATGAAACCATAGGAACGGCAACCGACGTGACCCCTTAGGCACGTGAAGGCCGCCGACACGTCATGGCATCCTTCCCGCGTATCGTCGACCACCGCCGAGAAGACAGACCCCATGTCCAGAGCGGGTCCTCACGCATGAAATGAATTCTCTTTAGGTGGTCGGTGTCGTTACATACCGAACCCAACAACATATGACAAACCCCAGCTCGGCGTCCTTCCTTTCAAGGCACCCCGCATCCACCAAGACAAGCCTCGAGGCCCCTTCAAATCGTCTCACTCGGATGGCATTGTCTCCACGCGATTGTCGGTACGTAGGACCTCACACGCGACGAACCCCGGCTCATTGTCAAAGCTTTTAAGGCGCACTACCCCGGAGAAGACAAGCCCCAAGCACCGGACGAATCATCACGCATTGATGGCATTGTCTAGAGGCCATTTTTCCATGTCCGTGGGCATGTCACTGGGTGGCTCGAGGCACGCAGGACAAGACCCACGCCCAGGGGGGGTCGCCGACCACTACCCCCCTAAAGAGACATTTATGCATTTACAGCTATCCCACCAGGAAACATCAGCACTGACGAGGAGACATACTGAGTGGTTTAGACCACCCAGAGGGCACCCCAGCTCATGAAAGACAACGCGAGTTGCCCTAAAAGAGCTATGAAACCATAGGAACGGCCACCGACGTGACCCCTTAGGCACATGAAGGCCGCCGGCACGTCATGGCATCCGTCCCGCGTGTCGTCGACCACCGCCGAGAAGACAACCCCATGTCCAGAGCGGGTCCTCACGCATGAAACGAATTCTATTTAGGTGGTCATGGACGTTACATACCGGACCCAACAAGATATGGCAAACCCCAGCTCGGCGTCCTTCCTTTCAAGGCACCCCGCATCCACCAATGCAAGCCCCGATGCCCCTTCAAATCGTCTCACTCGGATGGAATTGTCTCCACGCGATTGTCAGTACGTAGGACCTGACACGCGACGAACCCCGACTCATTTTCAAAGCTTTGATGGCGCACTACCCCGGACAAGACAAGCCCCAAGCACCGGACGAATCATCAAGCATTCATGGGATTGTCTAGAGGCCATTTTTCCATGTCCGTGGGCATGTCATTGGGTGGCTCTGGGCACGCAGGACAAGACCCACGCCCAGGGGGGGTCGCCGACCACTCCCCCCCTAAAGAGACATTTATGCATTTCCAGCTATCCCACCAGGAAACATCATCAGTGACGAGGAGACATACTGAGGGGTTTAGACATCCCAGAGGTCAGTGCAGCGCATGAAAGACAACACGTGTTGCCCTAAAAGAGCTATGAAACCATAGGAACGACCACCGACGTGACCCCTTAGGCACTTGAAGGCCGCCGACACGTCATGGCATCCGTCCCGCGTATCGTCGATCACCGCCGAGAAGACATGCCCCATGTCCACAGCGGGTCCTCACGCATGAAATGAATTCTCATCAGGTGGTGATTGTCGTTACATATAGGACCCAACAACATTTCACCAACCACCACCTCCATGTCTTTCCTTTTAAGGCACACCGCATCCACCAAGACAAGCCCCGAGGCCCCTTCAAATCGCCTCACCCGGATGGCATTGTCTCCACGCGATTGTCAGTACGTAGGACCTGACACGTGACGAACCCCGGCTCATTGTCATCGCTTTCATGGCGCAATACCCCGGACAAGACAAGCCCCAAGCACCGGACGAATCACCAAGCATTCATGGCATTGTCTAGAGGCCATTTTTTCATGTCCGTGGGCATGTCATTGGGTGGATCTGGGCGCGCAGGACAAGACCCACGCCCAGGGGGGGGTCGCCGACCACTCCCCCCCCCCCTGAAGAGACATTTATGCATTTCCAGCT
>CAUJRU010002147.1:0-92015 GCA_963277665.1 Viscum album | reverse complement strand
AAGGAAACTTTTTGGAAATAATGTTTTAATAATCCATTCATGCCGTATAAGTTAAAGAAAAACATTCTTCGTACTTTTGTCGGAAAAGTCAAAAAGTACCTCGTACGAAAAAAAACGACAAAAGATTCCTTTCATATATTTTACTAAAAACTCACCGAAGGGTAAAATTGGATTTAAACAATTGTATTTGGATGCAAATAATATTACATATTGAGGAAAAATGGATGTGGATGATAAAATACACCCCAGTAAATAATTACGAACAAACAATCTCAGATAAAAATGAGATTGTGATATTTCCCTTACCTTAGGTCCGATTTGCTTCGTATGTTTCCGAACCTCCTGTATGATGATTCAAATAATGTCATTGACTTATTACAGAATCATATTCATTGTTATGATATCATATATGGTTCACCTATGACATTATATTACCCGTTCTTTTGTAAATTCCATTATAAAGAAGTGTTTTGGGTAAAATCGTTTCATTTATCGTAGGTGTTTTGACTTGTTGTTCTTGACATTATTATTACTTATATCATGATTTAATTACTTCCAGAATATAAAATATGATTTATATATCATATATATTCAGTATATATATATATAATAGATAGATAAATAAAATGAAAAACACCGTTCATGGAGACGGTAGTCCGTACGTACGCATGAACGCTGTTTTCCATTCCTTATTGTCTTGAAATGGAAGTAAGTAGATGACATACATATATATATATACATAAATCCAGTAGCTTTATAATGTCATATATTTCATTATTATTTCTTATATATACTTTATAATCATTCTTAAATGGTTAACATGGAGAATGAATCTCATCGCGTCGTGGAGACGGTAGTCTGTACGTAAGCACGAGCGATGATATCATTTCCATAAATATTGAATTGAATTGGAGTGGATTATACAATATATCAGAATCAATATGATGTTTTAATAACTATGTATAGTTATTATTTACACCATTATTCCCATCCATGTAAGGTGGTGGTGGAAAATAGATTACACCACGGCGTGGAGACGGTATTCCGTACGTACGCACGCGCGGTGATTTCTTTTTCTGTAGGATGGATAGATGGTGAAATAGGGTTGTTTAATAATTATAATAACATATCAGTATATGAGTGACACTGATGTTATTACTTCATAATGAAACAACCTAAGAAGAAGAAGTGGAAGAAGAAATAAAGATGAAATAATTGGTAACGGTAATTACCTCTTCTTTGAAGCGCCTCTTTGAGACCTCCTCTTAGGGCACTAAAATTGGTCTTTGAGGAAGACCAGAACCTCTAGGATGTTTCTAGGGAAGTGGAGAGGATATTTTGGCAGGGGTTGGCCGAGCTTAAGTGCTCAAATTGGTGTGAGGAGGAGGGTAAGGAGGTGTCCTTTTATAAGGGAGGAGAGGGGCACCTTAGGAATATCTCAAAATATTATTTTATATTAAATTCAAAATCGGTTTATAATGGTTCCAAAGGGTCTTATTTCTAAGATAATGTGGGGATGGGTCGAAATCCGATCAACCAATAGGATTTAGACAAGTTTAGGGTATTATTTTAACCTTATCAATTAGATTTAACTCTAAGTTAAATAATTTAACTTTTACCATGTCTTTTTGTTTTCTTACACTATATGGTTAATAAACTTACTATAACATACCAAACGAACCCCAAATTGTTTATTATTAATATATATATCCTTATCTAAGTCATTTGGACGAACCTTAGATTTTTAGGAATAAAATAACAATTAATAATATAATATTTGATTTAAAAACTATTTTGTGTCAATTTTGACACTATTTGATATATGATTTTTGTAAAAGTCATAAGAGAATTATATGTTCGAACCAAGTTTATTAAATCAACACTAATATATCATAGTAACCTAGAAAATTATTGGAATTCATAAAAAGTCTCAAATTACATATATTTTGGTGTTTATAACATCAATTATGTCAATATTTCATTAATAAGATAATTA
The DNA here is from genome assembly GCA_963277665.1 of Viscum album. Lineage (NCBI taxonomy): Eukaryota > Viridiplantae > Streptophyta > Magnoliopsida > Santalales > Viscaceae > Viscum > Viscum album. Next base: position 90,019 of record CAUJRU010002147.1, on the reverse strand, counting down.
CTGCATCATCATTGTGTCATTAATAAGTTAAATTATTTAATGTCTAAAAATTATAAATAAAATACCATTATGTAGGAAATCTTTTTTTCTTTCTAATGAATATTTATAGTATAATTTATCTTATGTATAACCCCATATTAAAAATGATTTACTTATTAAACTTTGATTTTAACTATTTTAACCCTTCTTTAAATAAATTAATAATAAATGTTCTAATCTAATCCAAGTGGGCCTAAATGGTCATATTTTATTCCTAAGTTTGTTTTTGGTCGAATTACACTTGTCCAATAGAATTAGGACATGTGTTAGGGTAATATTAATATCATATTTACCCTTAGTTACCCTATTTACTATTAACCGCGGTTAAAAAAAAGTAAAAAGTTACTATTCACCAAAAAATTATTTTTATCTCATTGAACCACATTTTACTTACTGATATCAACCGTGTCTGTCGGATTTTTGAAATTCCATTCACAGAAGTGGTAAAATTAAGTTTTATGCAAAATTCAGTTTTTAACCTACCACTTAGTGGTTTCACTATTCATCAAAAATTGATAGTTTTCAGAAAAATACCAAAATTTCACCCTAGGCTAATTTCCGTATTCCGAATCCAAAAATGAAGTCCATTTTGAAAAATAAAATTAATAAAATTTCAAAAAGTGGTTATTACTATTCATAACGGCTAGTTTTAATAATATTTTAATAGCATATCGTTGTTTAGTGAAACTCGGTATTGCGTACTACACACGCTATCGAGGAAGGTTGTGATTGCGTGTGATGCAAGGCAAGTCAAGGATACGTGTTGTGCAAGCTCCTTTTGGTGTAGCGTACAACACAAGACATTAATAAAATTAAAAAGAATAGTTTTCATAAAATCTCGGGCTGTTACATTCTACCCCCCTTAAAATGAATTTCTCCCTCGAAATTCGTCGGGGTTATAAATAGTTTACTATTCAAAAGTTTTTTTTAATAGAAACCCACATCGTAAAATGGAATACCAAAACTTGTCTTTAAAAACTAATGCATGAAATGTAACGATTACCCAAATAAACTAATCACTGGGTTTCTACATAGATGAAAATATGGATATGGAAGAGAAATCTAACCATCATGTTCTGATGGAGAGTGGTAGAGAACATGGCTATGGAAAAGCCAGAAATCACAAATCCATAGATTTGTGATGATATAAGTTACCATCTGATTCATCAGGTATAAGATCACTAGGACAACATTTTTGGTTTTCAAGATCATTTCCCTAAAGTTGAAAATTTGAATTAGAATAAATACTTACTTTATTTTGGTACAATATCACTGTTGTTCGTGCCTTTAACAATTTCCACTTCATCTCTTAAATAAATGTAGTTGAATTTGTTATTCTTGAAGTGTTAGCAGATCATGTGATAGAATGACGGGTCATTCCATCTGTCTCAAACAATAGGTTAGCAAAAATTATATACATAAGTCGATCTATAGTGAGATTAATCACATATAGTTCCTAAAATGGACTTATACTTCATATATCATACTGCTTAATATAATAAAACTAGTTTCTACTAAACAGGGACTTCTTGTAGGCCAGTGGTAGGCGATAAAGGCCAGTCGCACTTCAGTTGTGGGTTCGTTTCCCATAGCCTTTTCCGAAGCGATGGGCTGTCGCCCGTCCTGCAGGTTTTCCTTTTTCTAAAACTTCATTACTATAACATCCCATCAATAATATCGAAAAAAGAACTTCTATCCTTAAACAATACTCTTTTATGTCCAACATAATCCATTCTAGTCTTTAGGCTTATCCATAATACTGCAGTCCACTTTCATAACATAGTGAAAATGATTACCAGAGATTTAATACCATCGTTGAACCTCATATATCATAAGATATGTTTTTTTTATCACATTCCAAACATTCAAAGTCCTTCATCATGTATTCTCTTGAATACCCATTGAACCTTAGTGAAAACTTGAATGCAGTTAAAAGTTAACACTTTCCACATACCAAAATCCTCTAAATTCTATATACTCAAACCATTATATCACTTAGTCCTTATATCAATCATGAGCTCATGAATACAATCAAACATCTCATTATCTTCTTATCCTTTCAATATGCACTTATCATCTACTTTCCAAAAGTATCTAAATAACCTTTCATGGTTACTGGTACCATTCATCATACACTTTCAAAACTTAAGGAAAAGACAACAGTGTAACAATCCTTAGATGTCTCCTTATTCCATGAGATTACTTATACAATATTACACATGATAAACATATAATCATTCCACTACATTCTTAGACCATTGACCGAGCTTCAACATTTCTTTCATCTCACATATCATTTGTAGTTTCTTCATCATCATCAACATAAATACTTCCCATACGACCATACTGATTCTCTTCATGAGACTTTCCCTTAGGGCATTGGTTTTCATAATGCCCGTACATTCCACATTTAAAGCATTTTACCATTGTTGATGTCATAGCAATACCATTATCCTCATCCATGGTGTTAACTGAACCCTTTCCTTTGCACTTACTTGCTTTGTGTCCTTCTTTTCCACACCCAAAGCATCTTCCAGTTCCTTTGAAACATTCTCCTTGATGCCTCTTCCAACATGATTTACATAGGGGAAATTGAACTTTCTTTCCTCTATGATCATCATGAAACTCCGTCTTTCTCTTATTAGCCGAGTCAGGAAACTTACCAAATTTTACCTTATTGATCATATTATGAGATTGCTGATTCGGCATAATAATGATGTTTGGACTTCCAAATCCCATTTAATTATGAAGAATATCATTCCATTGTCCACCATATCCTCCATTATTGTGAATCATCTTGTTTCCAGCCATTTTCTAAAACCCAAAAAGAATAGTGTGAGAGGCAAAAATCATGCTAGGGAAAACAACATAATAAAGGGGGAGTACCTTCAATATCTAACATCTTAGGTTTAATTCTATGATTGTTAGCGTAATTCTAGTACTATAACCTATACGTATACTTAACCTTAGGGACATCCCTAGACATACCTTAGAAATATCTCTAGGGATCTCACTAAAGTTATCGTATCCTAGTTTCCAAAGGTTGACTAAACCATTCCTCTGATACCAAATGTAGAGACCCGAAGCCTGACGTACATGGACATTACATTACTTTTTCGGAATACTTAGTACATAACAAAAACACACACACAAGGATCGTAATAGTTTAGTGTCTTTGGAAACTCGGAACATAATCTTCTAATCGTGGTGAAAGATCTTCAATATCTCCCATAAAGATCATCCCTTTTTTTACCTAAAACCTTTCTTTATATCCTGGGGAAAAGAAAACATAAAAGGGTGAGCTCAAATGCTCAGTAAGGGTAAACAAAAGAAAAATCAATCACATCATATTCATAAGAACATAACTTTTGGAAATCTTAACCTGCAAAAGAGAGCATAATTTCATAACATGGGATAAATCATAGTAGTGAAATTAAATCCCAATAATCATAACTTAAAACATTAAACTTTGTGGAATACACACATAATCATAGAAAATCATTTCTTGTTAGTCAAGACTCATTGCCAAGACTATCTTAGTGGACAAAGTCCCTTTCTGAATCGAGTAACCCTCGTTTCAGTCCTGTTTCACTAAACCGGTATAACCTACCATTTCAGCCATGTCTATCTCATGAGATATAAAATCTTTACCCAATGCATTGGAGGGAGATATAGGTCCCACCCATCTTATAATGAATCCTTTCTTATGTGTGCCACATAATCATAAATCATACATCATCGCATAACACATATAAAAATGGGATTCTTGAAACATCATGACATCATAAAACAATTCATATAAGATAAAGGAATTCATAAAAATATTTCCATCACAACATAATCAAACCAATGTAATAATAGGGATAAAAACAGAACCCTTTTATTATCTTAGATGGAAAATAATTTTGATAAAATACTTGAACTCCATTCTTGAGGAAAATATCCTTTCTACTTCAAAAAAACACTTTTTCTTTCTTAAAATGTCATACAATTTTAAACTAAAAGAAGTTGATTAAAAATAAACTTGAATACTTGTAAAGGAAACTTTTTGGAAATAAAGTTTTAAGAATCCATTCATTCCGTATAAGTTAAAGAAAAACATTCTTCGTACTTTTGTCGGAAAAGTCAAAAAGTACCTCGTACGAAAAAAAACGACAAAAGATTCCTTTCATATATTTTACTAAAAACTCACCGAAGGGTAAAATTGGATTTAAACAATTGTATTTGGATGGAAATAATATTACATATTTAGGAAACATGGATGTGGATGATAAAATATACCCCAGTAAATACTTACGAATAAACAATCTCGGATAAAAATGAGATTGTGATATTTCCCTTACCTTAGGTCCGATTTGCTTCGTATGTGTCCAAACCTCCTGTACGATGATTTAAATAATGTCATTGACTTATTATAGAATCATATTCATTGTTATGATATCATATATGGTTCACCTATGACATTATATTACCCGTTCTTTTGTAAATTCCATGTTAAAGAAGTGTTTTGGGTAAAATCGTTTCATTTATCGTAGGTGTTTTGACTTGTTGTTCTTGACATTATTATTACTTATATCATGATTTACTTACTTCCAGAATATAAAATATGATTTATATATCATATATATTCAGTATATATATATATATAATAGATAGATAAATAAAATGAAAAACACAGTTCATGGAGACGGTAGTCCGTACGTACGCATGAACGATGTTTTCCATTCCTTATTGTCTTGAAATGGAAGTAAGTAGATGACATACATATATATATATATACATAAATCCAGTAGCTTTATAATGTCATATATTTCATTATTATTTCTTATATATACTTTATAATCATTCTTAAATTGTTAACATGGAGAATGAATCTCATCGCGTCGTGGAGACGGTAGTCCGTACGTACGCACGAGCGATGATATCATTTCCATAAATATTGAATTGAATTGGAGTGGATTATAAAATATATCAGAATCAATATGATGTTGTAATAACTATGTATAGTTATTATTTACACCATTATACCCATCCATGTAAGGTGGTGGTGGAAAATAGATTACACCACGGCGTGGAGACGGTAATCCGTACGTACGCACGCGCGGTGATTTCTTTTTCTGTAGGATGGATAGATGGTGAAATAGGGTTGTTTCATACTTATAATAACATATCAGTATATGAGTGATACTGATGTTATTACTTTATAATGAAACAACCTAAGAAGAAGAAGTGGAAGAAGAAATAAAGATAAAAGAATTGGTAACGGTAATTACCTCTTCTTTGAAGCGCCTCTTTGAGACCTCCTCTTAGGGCACTAAAATTGGTCTTTGAAGAAGACCAGAACCTGTAGGATGTTTCTAGGGAAGTGGAGAGGAGATTTTGGCAGGGGTTGTCCGAGCTTGAGTTCTCAAATTGGTGTGAGGAGGAGGGGAAGGAGGTGTCCTTTTATAAGGGAGGAGAGGGGCACCTTTGGAATATCTCAAAATATTATTTTATATTAAATTCAAAATTGGTTTATAATGGTTTCAAAGGGTCTTATTTCGAAGATAATGTGGGGATGGGTCGAAATCCTATCAACCAATAGGATTTAGACAAGTTTAGGGTATTATTTTAACCGTATCAATTAGATTTAACTCTAAGTTAAATAATTTAACTTTTACCATGTCTTTTTGTTTTCTTTCACGATATGGTTAATAAACATACTATAACATGCCAAACGAACCCCAAATTGTTTATTATTAATATATATATCCTTATCTAAGTCATTTGGCCGAACCTTAGATTTTTAGGAATAAAATAACAATTAATAATATAATATTTGATTTAAAAACTATTTTGTGTCAATTTTGACACTATTTGATATATGATTTTTGTGAAAGTCATAACAGAATTATATGTTCGAACCATGTTGATTAAATCAACACTAATATATCATAGTAACCTAGAAAATTAGTGGAAATCATAAAAAGTCTCAAATTACATTTATTTTGGTGTTTATAACATCAATTATGTCAATATTTCATTAATAAGATAATTACTGCATCATCATTGTGTCATAAATAAGTTAAATTATTTAATGTCTAAAAATTATAAATAAAATACCAATATGTAGGAACTCCTTTTATCTTTCTAATGAATATTTAAAGTATAATTTATCTTATGTATAACACCATATTAAAAATTATTTACTTATTAAACTTTGATTTTAACTATTTTAACCCTTCTTTAAATAAATTAATAATAAATGTCCTAATCTAATCCAAGTGGGCCTAAATAGTCATATTTTATTCCTGATTTTGTTTTTGGTCGAATTACACTTGTCCAATAGAATTAGGACATGTGTTAGGGTAATATTAATATCATATTTACCCTTAGTTACCCTATTTACTATTAACCGCGGTAAAAAAAAGTAAAAAGTTACTATTCACCAAAAAATTATTTTTATCTCATTGAACCACTTTTTACTTACTGATATCAACTGTGTCTATCGGATTTTTGAAATTCCATTCACAGAAGCGGTAAAATTAAGTTTTATGCAAAATTCAGTTTTTAACCTACCACTTAGTGGTTTCACTATTCATCAAAAATTGAAAGTTTTCAGAAAAATACCAATATTTCACCCTAGGCTAATTTCGGTATTTCGAATCCAAAAATGAAGTCCATTTTGAAAAATAAAATTTATAAAATTTCAAAAAGTGGTTATTACTATTCATAACGGCTAGTTTTAATAATATTTTAATAGCATATCGTTGTTTAGTGAAACTCGGTATTGCGTACTACACACGCTATCGAGGAAGGATGCGATTGCGTGTGATTCAAGGCAAGTCAAGGATACGTGTTGTGCAAGCTCCTTTTGGTGTAGCGTACAACACAATACATTTATAAAATTAAAAAGAATAGTTTTCATAAAATCTCGGGCTGTTACAATCAGCAACCACCCATACTGCATCACTTGCACGAGTTGATCTTGCAAATATTGTAATAAAATCTATTGTGATGTAATTCCATTTCCATTCAGGAATGGGTAGACATTGTAGGAGTCCATAAGGTCGCTAGTTCTCTTCCTTCACGTGTTGGGGGTGGAGCACTAATTGATGAAACCATCTATCTTCTTTTTGATACCAGACCCCCAATACTGTCGACACATGTCTATATATATATTGGTCATCCCAGTATGATCTTTCCAAACATAGGTGTGAGATTCCTTCATCATCTCATCCCTTATATCTGAAGGTACCTATACACGGCAAAGGTATAGGAGAGTTTTACTGCCATAAATAACCCAACCAGGAGGTGGGTTCTCTCCTGTAACACATTCCCTCAAAATGAGACCCTCAGGGTCTATCAACTATTACCTATGGATTTTCTCTAGAAGAGATGATTTAAATGTAAGTGCTTATTGAACCAGTTTTCCAATCTTCTCCTGAACCTCCAAATGCTTCTCTGAAAACAAGTCCATCACCATCCACTCACTGTTAGAATCCCATATGGACTTAGTTTTTGTCTTGTGGTATAAAGAATCTCCATAGCATTTTCCTTCTGAGGGGTATTAGAACGCACAAAATCAAACAACTACAATTATTTTACCGACCTATGTTTCCTTAAGATAATGCCTCATTGAGTGGAGATATATTTCATGCTTTTATTATCCGTGTAATAAACGAATCTCTCACCCAACAAAAAGTGTCTCCAAAAACGTAGAGCATGAAACACATCGACCAACTCAAGGTTGTGTGTAGGATAGGTCTGCTCGTGAGGTCTCAACTGGCAGGATCCATAAGCCATGACTTGATCACCCTACATCAAAATTGAAACCAGTCAAATTCCTAAAGCATCACAATAAATTGTCTACCTCTTACCAGGTTCAGGCAAAATCATGATCGGGGCTAATGTCAGTCTTCCTTCCAACTCCTAAAAAGTCTTTTCAAAATATTCCGACCAGATGAACTGTACACCTTTCTTATTCAAGGTTTTGGGAGGCACTGCTAAGTTGGAGAAATCTTAGATGAATCGCCAGTAATATCCGGCAAGACCCAAGAAATTATGGATGTTGATGACACTCTTGGACTGCTCCCTTGAAACCACAACACTCAGCTTTTCTGGTTTAACTGATACCCCTGCTTCTGATATAATATGACCCATGAAGTTTACCATTTCAATCCAGAACTGTCATTTACAGAGATTAGCGTATAGCAGGTTCTCTCTAAGTGGACTCACCAAGTTATCAACAGGGTTTGCATGGTTGTGTCTTGAATGTGAATACACTAAGATGTCGTCTGTGAAGACTACCACCAATGAATCAATATACAGATTAAAAATCCATCTTATCAGGGCCATGAAGACTGCCAGCGCATTCCTAAGGCCGAATGGCATAACCAGATACACGTACAATCCATACCAGCTTCGGTATGTTAGATGGTCTCACATGCACCTGGTGATAGCCCGAACTCATATCAATCTTGGAGAAAATAGTTTCCCCCTGAGCCAGTCAAAGCGTTCATCTATACGAGGCCATGGATATTGCTTCGTTACTGTGAGAAGGTTGAGTTGACGATAATCCATGCATAACCTTAGGGTATTGTCTACCTTCTTGGGAAAAAGGATAGGTGAACCCCACGACAGTGTGCTAGGTCTGATGAAACCCTTAGCCTCAAGGTCTTCATGCTTCTTTTTGAGTTCATGTATCTCTATTGGTGAAATCATATAGGGAGGAATAGACAATGGTGCCACACAAGGAACGAGATCAATAGTGAACTCGACGTCTATAATAGGAGGTAATCCAGAGAAATTATCAGGGAAGACGTACCTGAAAAGATCCACCACTAGAGGGAATTCAAATAGTTGTGTTCCATTATATCTCATGAAGAGACATGCTAACTGAGTAGTCACTCTACCTAACCCTGCATATTTAGGTTTACCTCGGTCATTTTACAGGTCCCATTCTCCATTTTGATGATATTTTTCACTCATAGGGGATGTGAAGGACACCCGACGATGATGGAAATCCACATGGGCATGCTAAAGATAAATCTACTTCATACTAAGAATGACTATGATTCCAATCATGTTGAGGATAATGAAATTTCAAACAAACCGCTACCCACCTCAAGAGCTTGGTTTCAATATAGAATACATGAATAAAAAGGATTACTAAAATGTTCTATAGCCCACAACTAAGCTGAGTCAGGCTAACATATAACATACCAACACAAACTTATATTCAATAAACCAACAATTCAAAATTTTACCACTAGGTATAAAAGAACTCATATGAAACAGGAAATTGAACGCTGAATGTAGATATGGCATGGAAATATGAATGGAATTTAAATCATATAGTTCCTATCATGATTCAAGGGATGTTTTTCCCTCCTATCATCATCCTGCAATGGTTAACCCATTATTTCAATAATACCAACACAATAATAATGTAATACAAGTGAGTCCCCAAGGTGGAATCATATCAACAATAACTTGCATAATCAATAACTGCAATCCCAACCCAAGAATTTAGGTTTCCCTTATACATGGGTTAGCTACGTCCAATCACATGGTACATTCAAAATCCCTATATCCTAGTCTCAGGTCCACAGAAACAGTAAGACAAAAGAAAAAACCATGCTCTGATACCACTTTGTAATATCCCGACTCGGCTCAACTCTGAGATGGTAGCCAGACCGGTGCATTAAATAACCTCAAGCACATCTCCCCAAATTCCAGAGGTTGCCGACTAGCATTGAAGGAACATGTTGTGTTCGTGGGCGAGACTATTCCCTCATAGGTAATAGATAATGTCACAGCAGAAGTGAACAAAAAAAATTAATAATTAGAAGAATTACGTGAATGAATAAACTGTCACAGAGGAAATGTAAACAATCCAACAGAATAATAAAAACCAAGTATGGAAACTCACAAAAGAGTGTCATGCCATTATTGAGTCTAAACTGAATTAATGGAAAACAGAACTCAAACACAGAACCAACTAAAAGAAAAGGCAGAAGATGGAACTGCATCGCGATCATGGTCTGGTCCTCTCCCCTAGTCTCCATCTGAAGCAATAATGAAATGTCAACCATATAGAGAAGCACACTTCCCCTTGTTAATACCTATAAGCATGTAATCTACTTGGGTGTCGACGAAACCCGAGAAGGGTGTGAGATAAAATCCCAGTTATTCGGCACAAACGGTGTCTAAAACGTTACATTTTGAGAAAAAAAAGTAGTGTTCCATTACATAACCATTTCAAATAAATTAATTGAAGTGAAATTAAATACATAAGTCGGCCCAGGTCCCAAACGGCACTCGTGCCTATTCAACTTCTTTAGCCTAAGCTAGTAGATGGAAAAGGTACATGTCAGATGAAATGCACGAACATGCATATATATATATATATATATAACCTATAAAGCAAGTCAAAACTATGAAAAAGTATACCCCAATCTAGTGCTTTAACTTTGGGTACAAGTCCAGTGTTAACCTGGCACACTTCCACATATCTGGGGAAATATCTCAATTACCAATAGACTCAATTAGAAATAACATAATCATTAAGTACATTATAATTTAAGGTTCATGATAGGAGTTGGAGTCCGACCCATCCCGACGGTATCGATACAGAACATCTGTCAATTTATCCAATTCCACCGAGCCCATTCAATGAAATATTTCGAAAGAACAAGTATCACTTGAGGAATTGCATTACCCTGAGTCTATCCCGATCTCTGAAAAAGGGGTTGAGTGTCATTTGAATCTGGCTTATCCACATTGGAAATGGATCCATCCTGATTGGCCCTTTTGGAACCAGTATCACTCAAAAGTATTAGAATGTGTGGGGAAGTCTTGGTCCAGAAAAACCAAAGACACTGCCCCCTGTAACATGGAGGTAACCCATCCGGAAAGAAGGATTTAAGAATGGAACTTAATAAGGGACATGCCTCCTTTCCCTATACTGAATTTAATTTTACTTTTTCATAGCAGCTGATATGACATATTCATCATGTAATGTCACAGCTTGAAAACTAACCAGATCCACATGTTCATCAAAAGGCATAAATTTAACAATATTATAAAATAACATACAAGGAAATATACATATCATATGATCCTCAGTGAATAATGAATATTTAAATAATAAATAGTTCGGAAAAAATATTTCCAATGATCCAACAATTGAAGTTCATATTCAAGAAATTATGTTTTAAAATTAATAACAACAAAAGTTTATTTGAAAAACATGAAATTAATCTAATAGTAAAATTAGCTAATCACAGAATACACCGATCATGTCAGCACACCCAAAATTTTTCCAACTTTGTTGCAATAATTTAAACAACTAAACATTTAATGAGAAAACAATAAAAAGGGGTTGCACAATACCTCCATCTAATTAAATTAATAAACTGGATAACTAAAAAATACACTGACTATGTCGGCATGCTCAAAGGGGTGACTGATCTTATTGCGACAATTAAAAAATAATAATTTAATATGGATAATGCTACATCAATAAAATAGAATCATTAATATAATTAAAATGGGTAAAATTGCAAGAAGCCAGTAGGCACTGACTAACAACACAACGGTGAATTTTTTATAAATCACACTGAAAGAGAGGTAAAGTGAGTAGGAACCCAACCTTGTGGTCTTATATGACTCTATTTTCCAAGGAGAATTTAGGTTTGACCTAAAACGAAAGAAAATGAAGTATTTTAGAAAAACCCCAAAATAGGTTAAGAATCTTCCATGAAGAACTACATGAAGAATACTCAATGTTATTGAATGATTCCACTAGACCAATATTAGATGTTACCTTAGTTTTAATACAAACCTAACATTGAAGGAATCAGTCGTCAGATGGAGGAGTATCGACCTTCCGAAGGTGCTACTGGTTGGTGTGATGGGATTGAGGGGTGTGACGTGATGAGTGGGAGAGGGAGAGAGGAGAGGAAAAAATAGTGAAAAGAAAGAAAATGAAATGAAAAAAAAGAGAAAAATAAAAGAAAAGGAAAAAATAACATAAAAGAAAATGAAAAAGTTAAACAACAGAATGGAAAGGAAAATAATAAAAATAATTACAAATGGGATTCCCCCATTTTAGTTATTTTCATTTTTTTCCTGTAACAACCTCTTTATTTTTTTTCAATAAAAATCCTTTCTTTCTTCATTATATATTCTTTTAATCTGTTATTATTACATTACAATCCATAATAAATTATTTAATACCCGAACATTGTGCCAATGCACAACGTGACATTTTTTTTGAAACATATGTAATTATTTAAATTAAAAAAAGCATTCCGGGACCCACAGTGAGGTACGCTGGCACGCACCCTGGGTCGCTTAATTAATTAGACTAAAATAAAATTAAAAATTTTATGTACCTGATTAAGGTCAAGACGTTACATTCAACAATTATAACTAAATTGTGATACGGGCTATTTACAAAACCTCTTAATCAATAAAAATTCATTCAATTCAATGTCCCTTATGAGTACCCCCAAGTCATGATTCAATTAATTAATCATTTAATCTATGGAATAAATATTCCAAAATATATTTTATTATGATGGTTTGGTATGATAATTTTCATACATATAAATAAGATGAACATTGAATACATATTCCATAACAAAACTTCATCATGATAACTACATTAGTCAAATCACTCTCATGTGATAGCATGGGCCATATGATAGAACCATTATTTAAAGTGATAAATGTTCAATAGAATATTATAAACCATATACACTTCATTTGTTTCATTTAATCAATAAATATTATTCAAATCCTCATAAGATAGTTTAAACTTACAATGATATATCATTGGAGAAGAAAATTAATTAAGGGAGTCTCACATATCATTCAAATAACTTTTGATCCATTAAAATACATCATTGATTAACAAGGTCAATTTATTTAAAAGTAGATTTTTTTGATTCATTCCCACATTAATAATATCATTTTATCACTACATTAAATGAGGATATTCCAGACACAACATATTGCTGTTTCGAGTATAAGGAAAAATACTCATAAGAAAATATGATTGTACCCACCCATGGGGTTGTTTTGGTTGAGTATTATAGACTCCAAAATTATTTATTAGAGTCAATACATACCTGTAAATGGTCTAGGGGGTCAATTAATGGTTTTTCATATTTTAGGATCAACCCACAGAATGTCCACCATGTGGAACAAAATCAAATATTACAAATAATGAAAACTTATTTAAAAATCATATAGACCACCAACCTTATCTAAAGAATATTCACTCACACATTATTAGTATTAATTTCAATCTAAAAGGATATAAATAGATTAAATAGAAAAACTCTTAAAAAATATGCCAAATGTGTTCACATAGAAATATCATCCGAGATGGTGAGACAAAACAAGATAAGAAGTGAGATGTATTATAGACTAGATGAGAGATATCCAACATTACAGATCATGTTCAATTATGAAATCACATAAGAGAGATACATTAAATCCTACTGGATTACCTAGTTGGTACGTGGAGATGATACAGTTTTGGAGGAATGGGGGAGAAAAGGGAGAAATAATTTCTAAAAGATAAAATGGGAGCATGGTAAATTCATAGTTTTTAAAGGGGTTAACATTTTTGTCACACAGTTAGACAAACCATTCTAAAATAGTGTTATAGAACTATCAAAACCTACAAAAAATCACATATCTAGGAGCACAATTAGACCAGTTGTTCACAAACTATTCAAATCTACAGTATAAAATCATCAACCACACACACAACTAAGCATGTGGTTACAAAATCCAGGGTAATCCATTAAGTATTACAAATAAAATTTAATATAGAAACATTTCATTAATGTCAGACAATTTGATCAAGATTTGAAAATAGAAGTCTAACCAATATATGGACAAAAAATTGAGGAATAAAGATCTCCATAACTATGTACTAACTATGCACCTCCCTCAACTTTTACAATAAAGATCATGTTCTTGAATTCAAATGCTCTAGAAACACATCTGATATTCAAACACACCGATCAGGACATACAACTCATTCCAAAAACAACAATTTAATGTGTTACACATCACTAAATTACCTTCCAAATATTAAATTATTATTTATATAGTTATTCACATTAATATTTTATAATCTATTAGAAATTTCATATGATCTAAAAAATGGTATCATATTGGGGATAATATCTAGTGATTCAATACATGTTATTTCTCTGGATGGAATGTGGTTATGTTATGATGAAAATTTTATGAAACCAATTTTATTTAAATTGGATATTTTATGATGATATGATAATTATATTATGATATTGTGGAAAACATATTAATAGTATTAATTATTTTATTGGAGGGTCTCTTATAACCCTACAATGAATTGGTTAAATCCTTATAACTTATGAAATAATTATGGGAACTAAGTTATTTTCCAGGATTCACTATAGAAAATAATTTTAGGTTCTTGATCCAGTATGGAAAGGGAAACATCTGGTGACACATGATAGACTCTAGTATTAGAAATTCATGGTTATGATTGATCATACATGATATGATGGTATCTATATTGAACCATGAATTATGATATGATTTCTATTTCAATGATGATTTTACCAAATTATGACATATTAACATTCATATGATATTAACTCATGGTTTATTATAGTGAAATGATTATTCAAAAATCTTTTTAAATGGTATTTTTTTATGCCATGGCTCGTGATTATGGTCTATAAATATTTGGTTATTAATATTCATTTGTAAATCTCTTTCTCTTATACCATTATGATCATGAAATTCTAATTTACGATCATTGATTAGTATCACCCATGTTCAACCTAACTGAGTATATGATATCACCATTTATTATGCATAACATTTCCCACAGTTATAAGTAAGTATATTAGGTATGTTGAGTCTAGTTGGGTTCCTTACATAATTAAGATGTTATAGGTTTTCATGATTATATGTAAATAAGATGTTTAGGTAACCATTTAAAAAGTATATCAAATAGTTATATTTATCTAACATGTTTACATGGGAGATATATTAAATATTCATGAAAGTGACATCATATCTATGTATGATTTACCTGGTTCACTAGTGTTGTACTTATGGAAATATTTGGATATTTTTATATATTATAATATGTGGAATATGGTGATAGAAACTATCACAATCTGTGATAAAAAAATTTGATGTAATATTAACCATAAATGTTATAGGCTAATAAGAAGGTGTCATTATGTAGGAAAAAGTGAGAATCATTTTAATGATGATATGATTTGTGACACTTATTATTTTAACATTATGCATATTCTATTCCTTTTGGACTTCAGGTAATAATGGATGAATACACCAACATATTAATGATAATTATAATGGGTGATGTAGTGGGTTTCCACATGAGAAACATAATGAAATGGGAGATGGAAGGAAAGATGTGGTGAATATTCCTAAATAGCTATCTCACCTTATAATTACCTCCCAGAACATAGGTGAGTTTCCATATGATCAAATTAATATGAAAATAGTCATTCATAAATAATATATTGAAAATAATATTCATCCTCATACTTGTACGAAATGTGAAATGAACCACTCAATAAAATGGCTCAATGGAATAAAAAAATATAATTATTGTGCTATCATAGTTTTCATTTAGTTTTTTGTAAACATGTGTTTAACGATATAGATATATTGGAAACTCAATTTAATTGTAAGGTGATATCTTTTTTGAAGAAAATATTGAGGGATATATAATCCTTACTATGTTCATGATGATGAAATAATAATGATATTATTCTTATTGATAAAGAAGGATTGTAATAGATACCATGAAATTTATTTATAATTTTATGAAAAATTAATTTTTTTAATATTACACTATTATTTGGATTATTGGAATGAATTCGATAGTCTGTGACTTTTTTTGATGAATATATATAGATTCATTTTATTGAAGCATATTTATTTAGTTTTTTGATTATTTCATTCCATTATATTGTTTTTGGATTATATTTTTATATTTATTTACATATTTTGAATTTGAAACCAAGAGAAACATTATGTAGTTTATAAATTAAATTTTAGATTATTTTGGATATTTTGGAATTTTTTTCTAATTTTTTTAATCCAAAATACTGATTTTGAATCATTTTTCACTTTTTGGAATGTATCTATTTTTTAAATTGAATTTATTATACATTATCATATTATTGTTGAAATATTTCAGAATTATAAATTAAATGATATTTTATTCATATTAGTTAGCTTATAATGTACGAATTTAATTTGTAGTGAATGAATTAAGAGGGGTGGACTTTAATGACATTCTATTGTAGATATTTGGATCTACTAGATGTATATTATTGAGCCTCATGTAGAGACTCAACCTCAGTAAGCCTAGAGCTGGGGTCTACTACCATTTCAGTTGAATTATTACAAGGAATCAAATACTAATGGACCAATGTGTATAGTATTATTGTTAAACCATAAAAATATATGAGTATTGTATTACAAACAAATTAACTAATACAATATAATTTTTTTCAAGGATAAATTTATTCCCACTTAGCCTCTCCTTAAATATCCTTATTTATGTAAATATGGGATTCTTGGGGGAATTGGAAAAAATAAGGGTGACCTGAAATTATTATGAAGGGTTAATTATTTAATAATCAATAATAAATCAATGGGAATATTCAATATTTTTTGGTAAATAACTAAACACAGATGCCCTATAATCAATAAAAGTTGACAGAGTATGTAAACAATATAGAATGGTAAAGAATTAAACCCACATGCCATTTAAAATTAATGGGAAATGAATAATTAAAATGTGAAGGTAAATAATTAAACACACATTCCATTAAACCAATAAAATTAGAATAATGATGTATCCATGGATAATGTCAAATATAAAATCTCATGGATAATGATAATAACTGAATTGTCAATAATGCAAATGAATTATTATTAAATTTCGTGCTTTTTAAGAACATGCTACTTATAACAGAGCATTATTTAAATACATAAGAACTTCATATAAAATATAACAGTACCCATTAAATTATATAACAGAACTATATGAGAACCAAATAAGCCTAGTGTCTTTGGAAACTCAGAAATATAAAAAATGACTTATGAAACATCTACATTGCTTATTTCTTATTTATTCATAACTAGAAAACCGTTATAGACATCTTAGTTAATATATTTATTCATATCATAGGTAATTTAATGATTATAAGAGGGAGAGTTCATATTCCCAAAAAGTGTAATCATGATAGATAACATAAAGACAATTGTATATGAACTTGAATATAATTTTTCAAAATTATATCTTGAATATCAAGGATCATGATTTTGTGTTATGAAATATATAAAATATTATAAATAATAAAATAATATTTTTATGAGATCATATCATAAGACATGAAATTTCAGCTTACACACAATCAAAGAAAATCATTTTCATATCAGTAAAGGATTATTTCCAAGATAGTTGTAGTAGACAAAGTCCCTTAATGAACTGAGTTCAATCATCGTTACAACCCATCATTACTGAACTATGTTCACACTCCATTTCAATCAAACATTTGTAATTATAAATAAATATTTACCCAACTATTTTTTTGGAGATATAGGTCTCACCCATCACATAATAAAAATATACATATGTGTACCATAAGAATTGAATTCGTTCATCATATCAGAACTCATAAAAATAAATAGGATTCATAAAAATCATTCCATCATAACATAATAAAACAATATAAATAATTGGGATATTATCCTCTGAATAATATCCTCCATAAAGATAAATTAACATTAAATAATGTTATTATAAATGGAAAATAATTTTGAGATATTACATGAAAATAATTCTTGACAGAAATATCCTTTATTTGTTGAAAACATTTTATTTACTTATAATGATGTGAAATATTAAAAGAAAAAATTATCAATGAAAATAAAAATTTAATTTTATTATGGAATGTTAATGTAATAAATTCATCATTAAAGAATAAAAATATTTTCATTCCAAATAAGCTAAAAAATATTTCTTCTCGTACTTTAACCAGAAATGTCAAAATGTACCTCGTTAAGAAAATGGCAAAAGCATTCCGTTCAAATCGTTTAGTAAAAATTAACACATGGGAAAAAATAGAATAAAATTTTTTATTATAAAAATAAATATTTTTTAAAAACATTTTTAATAAACATGGATATTGATGATAAATATTCCCCATGAGATACTAACATATTAAATATCATGAATAATAATGAGATTGTGAAATTAACGGTTACCTTATGTCTGATTTATTTTGTCTGTATTTGAACCACATTTAAATTATTTTAAAGAATATTATTAATTTATTATAGAACCATATTCATATTTATAATATTATATATCATCCAATTATATAATCTTATCTCATGTTTGGTAATAATATTTCATTATTATCCTTCTTTTTGGTGTTAACTACTTCATTTTTCATATGCATGTTTTGTCATATAAGTCATAATAATTGTGAAAATGATATATTTAAATCATTTAAAAATAATATCATTGAAATATATATCACATTTATTAATTATATAAATTAATATAGTAATTATAGAATTGTGATCATGGAAAATGAATCATATCTAATCGTTGATATGGTAGGCCGTATATATGCACAAGTGATGGTGTGATTCCCTTATTGGTGAAATTATAACAAAGTTGATGGTGTATATTTCATTAAAGAAAAAATATGATGATATAATTATAATATATATATATATATATGTTATTTCCATCATTATAACCCTCCAAATGAAGTGGAGATGAAAAAACAAATTACACCACGACATAGAGACGATAATCCCTATGTATGCATGCACGATGATTTTGGTTTTTGTAGGATTGTTATAAGGTGGAATATGGTTTATAAATAATCATAATAACATATAATAATTTAGTTTCAACATTGTTTATTACATTATAATGGAAACAAAACATAAATAATAAGTAAATGATGAAATAATTTTGAATGTGTCGGTAAAGAAAATTACTTGTTCCTTCGAAAACATACATTACATCCTTTATTAGGGACACTAGGTTTGGTGATTTAAAACTAAAAGAACCAATATAATGTATATATATAATTTAATAAGATAAATTGGTAGGATATTGTTGATATTAAAGGGTCAAAATGATGTGTAGAAGTGAGTGTGGATGTTACCTTTTTAAATGAGGTGGGAGGCAATTTGTTAATATCCAAAAATATTAATTTATAATAATTTCAATATAAATAAAAATAACTTAAATATGTTTTGGATTCAAAAATAATATTAGATAAGGATTTAATATCTTTATAAAATATATTTCATAGTTTTTTATGTTATTTTAAACACTATCATTTTTATTAACCCTACTAAACTTATTATTATTTTAACGATGATAACACTTTTTTCATCATTAAAAGGTTTTAATTTGTACTTATTGGAAGTAAATTTGAAAATAAATGGATAATATATAAAATTTGAGACCTTATTATAATTTTTTGTATTTTTAATGTTGTTTTAGGTATTAAAAAAATTAAAAAATTATTATTTTTTGAAATATTATTAGTGCCAATTTTGACACTATTATTTAATTGGACTTTTTAAAAATATCAATATAAAAAGTTTACTTCATAAAATCTCTTTTTTTATACATATAATATGAAAAGGTAATATATAAAATTAATATATCACATTAATAATCTCATATTATATTTTTCTATGTATATTTAATCACATTTATTGGATATTTACATTTAAAAAATAATTAATACATCATCATTGTGTAATTAGTTAATATACTAAACAGTTGATTAAAAATTTAAACTAAAATAAGATGAAGAATATAATTACTCTAAATTTTAGAAAATTTCTATATTTTAATATATATTTTTGGTAACCCTATATTAACAATGATATGTCATTTAAAACATGAATGTTGTATCATTAAATTTTTACTAAATAAAATATTTTATATTTGAAAATATCAGCAAATGGGGCCAAAAAGTAAATAAAATTAACCTGGTTTTTTTTATTTTAAAATTTTACTTTTATATTCATTTATATTCTATTTTTTTCTCATGCGGCCACATAAAATATATTTAAGACAAAAAAGGGACATTTTCTAACATTGTTTAACATAATTATTCTAAAGCGAATTTTCATAGAAAATTGTCCATTAAACATCATATTTTTTATCATTAGGTTTTATGGGTAAAATTATATTCATATAATAAATTCATTTCATTTATCAAGTCATTTTATTGCCTTTATAATTTTATTTTTAACCTAAATTAATTACCCAATTTAACTTTATGCGTAATATCAAAATTTACTGACATTACTATTCATATCGTCTAAAAATAAAGGTCACAAATTCAATAAATTTTTACCTTATGAACATAAATTTGGTATCCCTTTGTAAAAATTAAAAATACTTAATTTTTATAAGTAATTTTAAAATAAAACCAGTAAAATGCTATGAAAAATTGTTTTTTTAGAAAAATTCCCTTTTAAAAAATAAAAGGTTTTATAATAAATTTATATATAAATCCTTTTAAAAACCATAATTACATAATAATAAAACAATTAAAATTTAAAACTAATCAAAAACAAAATTTTATGTTGTAAATACTTTAAAATAAAATAATTCATTCAATAATAATTAGTATTTTCACTGAAAAATAAATACTTTTTGAAAATTATATAAAAATAAAAATTTTAAGGTAATTTTGATTTGATGAATTTAATTTTTTCAAACCCATTTTCTCGAAATTATAAAAATTAATATTAACTCATAAAAATAAAATAACCTTATTTTAGAAGAAATCATACTTTCGAAAAATAAAGGGATTTTACTGAAGATTTTGTGGTTATTTTTTAATCTCTTCCAAATACATTCATATTGAGTTGGGACAGTTTTTTTATTTAAAAAATTAGTTATTAATATATTCCTAAATATTGAATTTCTGGGTTATATCCTTCATTTTATACAAATATTGTATCATGGATCATTTAAACACACAGTTGAACACATCAAAAGCTATTAAATAATTATTTAAAAAGAAATATTTCATAAAAATATATTATTGTTACATTATATCCCCCTTAAAATTAATTTTTCTCTTAAAACTATTCACTTGGAAACAAATATTTTATGAAACCTCTATATATCACATCTTTAGGTTCCCACATAGCTTCTTCAAGTTGGTGCTCATGACATATAAGTTTAACCAAGAAAGTGGTCTTGTTTCCTAGAACACTTTCACTATGATCTAGAATCTCTATTGGTTGTTATTTATGTGATAGATCATACTACATTGAAACTAATTCTATGTTTAGTGAATTTTAATGCTCTTGTATGTAATTTCTCAGGAGAGATGCATAGAACACAACATGAACATGAGAGAGATTGTGTGTAAGTACAAATCAATAAGCTACCTTTTCCAAGATATTCCAAAATATTAAACGGATAGATATACCAAGGGATTAACATTCCATTATTTCCAAATATCGTTACACTCTTCCTGGGAGATATTCGTAGAAATAAATATTCCATGACTTCAAACTCAAGGTAATTTCCTCTATTGTCATCATGAATTATTTTTCGAATATGATATTGTCTTATGAGTTGTTTAATAGATATAACATTCTCTACTATATTCTCAACTAGATCTGGTCAAATAGATTTATTTTCCCAAAATAATTAACGCATTTTGTAGCCCTACACATATTTCCATAGAGGGAATCAGAAGGATATATGTTAATAATAGAGCGAAAGCTATTATTGTAAGAAAATAATACCAACGATTAGGTTTGATCCATACCACATTTGAAATATATATAGAAAGTTCTAAAAATTTCTTCTAGTATTTTAATTATCCTATCAGACTGGCCATCTATCTAAGGACGATAAGTAGTTTTAAAACCTACCTTTGTATCCAAATCCTGTAGAAGACTTCTTCAGAACATTGAGGTAATCCTCATATCTTGATCCGATATAATGGAATGTGTTTCCCCATTCAATCTCACCAATTACATAATATAATTTTTGAGAAGATTACTAAGAGAGAAGAATTCTCTCAAATCAAGCAAGTGTTCTAACATCATCTGTTGATGAACTAAAATCCATGTGTAATTATAAAATTTATATATTTCTATAAGTTTGATGACAAAGTTGATGGTGATGTTTTCCCATTTATTTTTGAGTTTGGGTAATGATAGTAACAGTCCCTTAGACTTTTTTTCACCCATCATTCACTTTCATACAAACCAGAAACCAAGAAATATATTATATAACATCTCTCTTCATACAACCCCACCAAAAATACTCTATCTAGTCTCTATACATATTTGTTATTCAAGGTTGAATAGAAAGTGATAAACTTTGAGTCACATCAAATAAATCCCTTAATTCTGGCATCGGAGGAATATAAACACGGTTCCCAAACATTATTAGTCATTCATAATCAATGTTGAATCCAGGAACATTTATGAAACTATTTTGTAGTTATACATCTTCATTCTATGCCTACATAATAATCAGTTGTATATTTGGTTTAACATTCATTTGAAAAAGATAAATTCTATCCCCTTCTATTGAAATTTCTAGATCCATCCTCTCTAATCCATAATTATAAGATCTTTTATGATCCTCATCATAGATAGGCTATAATGGTCTATTCGACTAAAACAATCTTCCACCTTGTTCACATTACCAAGGTGTTAATGTATTAATAAATGGGAATTATTAATTAACTCCACCCATCCTCTTTGTCACATATTCATCTCATTTTGAGTGAAAATATTCATTAAACATTTATGCTCAGTATATTTATCAAACCTTTATCCATAATGACAATTCCACCATATCTTTAATGAAAATATTACCATTGAAACTCGAAATCACGAGTTAGGTAATTTTTATAATGGATTTTCAATTTTAATGAGGCATAAGATATCATCAATTAATTTTACATGAGATAACATCCTAAAAACTTCTTTAATAAATCATAATTTGTCACAAACCATTCACTAATACAGGGTTTTACCAATATAGGTTTACTGAATAACCTTATTTTTAGCCCCTTGACATTCTCTTAACATTACATATTCCATATAAACATAAACCCATTCCATGTAATCATTGTGAGTCGGTTAGATAATAAAGGTAAATATTTCAAAAAAAATCGATAAAATCCACACAAACCTAGAAAAATTCCGATCTCATTATTGACTATTGGTATAGGCTGATGTTCGCTAACTTATTTCATTTTTTTATCCATAAATATCACTTATATTGAAATTATGTGTCCTAAAAAAGATTCATAATAAATTACATATCCATAGTATGTAAACATTTCATAAATATTCTCTATTCTAAAGGTCTTTAGTAAAATAATCAATGATCATCATGTTCTAACATTATCCTCAAACACCCAATAATATCATCTTTATAAACCACCATAAATAATAAATAATATCTTTAAAACGCTCGATTAATTTAATAAATTAAGATAATAGTGTAATGTTTATGACCAAAAGACATCACAATAATAACATAGTGTCTATACCTTGTATGAAACATCATCTTTGGTATATACTCAGTGTTTAACCTCAACTGATGTCATCTATAATAGAGATAAATATTAAATTTTTACTGAGCTCTGCATAGTTGATGAAATAATAATTAGTACACGGGAGATGTTATTTTTTCATCATAGTAACCTTGTTATTTTTTTAAAAACTGGAGAGTTCCATTGATCCATATTTATTCTTAACAAATAGAACATGTTCATCCCAAGGTGACACAACAGGGAATATTAATCCCTTTTTAATATTATCATGGAGTTTCATCTTCAATTCTTATAAATCACCATGGTAAATTCTATATGGATTATTTGTAATATGTCTATCTCCCAGTATGAGTTATATTGAAAAATTAACTTCAGGATTCGGTAGATGAACTAAAAATTATCATAGAAGGATATAAAAAACCACATATATTTGGCATATCCTTATTTCTTAGTTTCTCCCTAGACATATGATATAAATAACCATTATCTAATGGGAATTATTACCTAAAATATGGAAGAGATTTCCATGGGGATTTCATATTCATCTTTTAACCGATAAATGATCAGGGATTCATTTATAATATTAAATGTAACATCCATTAATTGGATATTGATATGAGATTCATATAAATAAATCTGTTACATGCCAATAATAAAATTGATTTCAACTAAATGAAGGATTACAATATTTTTTTGAAGCACATTCCCACAAACTTCAACTGAAGATGTACTATAAACTTGTGAAATAACTATTATAAAATTTATTTTATTCATAGCTAACTCAACATCACATTTTTGAGGTAATACGTAGATATCCTTAGAAAAATAATTATGAAATAAAAAGTGGGTGGATCTAGAATCAAATAATATATTAGTTGTTTTATAGTCGATGATATGTGAGCCTTTAACAACTGAATTTTCATACTCCAAATCTCCAATTGTTCTCTTATTTGATTTCATTACCATTTGATTTGAGAAATGGTTTGGATAATTCATATTTTCTATTAACATAATGAATTGATGTGTGGGAGGTGAATTATATGTTGTAATTTCTCTACTTTCATCATTTCAATCTTTTTCCCATAACTTTAGTAGTCAATTTATAGATTACCACATTTTTTTGAGAGAGTGACATGAACTGGAAATTCAGCCCATGCAAGAGGAATTTATTAAATCAAAGGGTTACAAGGAAAATTCGAGGTGTAATACGCTTACACCTTCTCAAAGTTATAGAGGAAAAATTAGATTTAACATTGAGGAAAAAAGATAAAAAAAGAGTTTCCAGACCTGCTCCTAGAGATCTTCCTTACTCATTTGATAAAGTGGAGAGCGTGCAATGTATCTACGGACTCGCAGATAAGGATGAAATGCAGTTCAGCATTACAGTCTGAATCAAAACAGAAGTACCTGCTATCATGTGGTAAATAGACCGAAGATAGCTCAAGGATGCACACAGAAAAACGATAGGCTTCAATGTTGCACAAGATCAAAGGAACCAAATAAAAACTGAGCAGATAAGAAAGTAATTAGATGAGTTGCCTCCTCACTGCAAAATTTCTTCATATAACTTGTGAGAATGCCTCCTCCATAAAATATACATAAAATTCCTCCATGTGATTTAATAAAGTAGTGGGGCTGAAGAGAGGTAGTGATGAAAAAACACAAGAAGATCAAAACATTAATCTCCAGGTTGAAAGAAACCACATCTCATCTTCAAGCCAAAAATCAGCCAGAGAATATCCAAGAAGTGTATTTCAGTCGAAGGGAATTGCAAATCCCATGTTGGTTACTTAATGAGGAACAGAATTACAAAGCTCTAGCAAGGTCCCAGGAGGAAACATTAATAGAAGGAGAAGTGTGATGAAAACAATCAAGCGCGATGAAAATCAAAACTAGAAATCTACAAAACAGACATGGACTGATTGCATAAAAATTCTTCCCAAGAGATACCATTGAAGTCAAAGTGAGGATCTTTTTTAAACTATTCCTCCAAATTAAGGA
This sequence comes from Viscum album, assembly GCA_963277665.1. Lineage (NCBI taxonomy): Eukaryota > Viridiplantae > Streptophyta > Magnoliopsida > Santalales > Viscaceae > Viscum > Viscum album. The sequence continues at coordinate 64,355 of CAUJRU010002147.1, read as the reverse complement.
ACGTTCTATTTTTTAGATGTAGGTAGTTATCAGAAGTCATTTCATCATTTTTGTATTGTTGGAATGCACCTGTATCTTTATCATCCATCCAAGATCCATGTTCCACAGAAAAATCGAACTTCTCTTCAAGTTGGTATGCATCCCGATAAGCCGGGTCATTTTCAGGATCACTTTCAGAGCTATCTGAGTCAGATGAATTTGAGGAGGTAGATGAATGCTCTACCATTATGGGTTGTAGGGGGTATCATCCATATTCGGGGGCGGTGGAGGATCAAAATCTTCCTTTTTGGAGGGATCCAAATCCCTTGTAACAATAGTTCTTTCCATTTGGGAATAGTCTCTGAATTTTCTAGTTTTTCTTGGATTATGGGTAATGAATCCATCAGCATCAACCATTGATTTTTTTCCCTTTTTGGATCTTAAGCTTAAATAGGCTTCATCAATCTGATTAGGCTGATCATTAGCCCTCGTAAGGAGTCTTTAGAATCTGAAGAATCATTTCGATCCTTATTTTGTGTATCATACACTTCAAGGTGCATCTCATGTTCATCTATCAGTGGTGTAGGATCCATATTGTGGTTATTGGAAGTGTTTGATTCATGAAAAAGTCCTGACATGTCCTTAGTTTCAATAGGGTGGAATATAGAAGGTTCACCCTTTTCCATAGGGGTGTCATACTTATCCTCATGGTTGTGCTTAATGTCTTTGGATATTGATTCCTTAGTGATAGGTCTAGGGACATCAATGGGGTTTGGGGATTTAGTGTTAGCAACTGGCCTTAATGTTTGAGCAGAAATGCTCTTTTTTGGAGTATTTGTTTCCACCAAAAGTGTCCTAGGATGAGCTGGGGGAGGTTCAAACCTTTGAGCCTCACATTCAGTCATCATATGCCCAATTCTATAGCATCTTTTACAGAATGCTGGAACATTCTCAATGAAAACATCATGTATAAATCCATATTCTCCATTCTGAATCCAGAAATGAGATGGGAACTCAAGAGAAATGTCGACTTTAGTACAAATCCTAGCAACAGAAGGTCTAGACAGATTTGAGGTAGCAGAATCTAGCCTAATTGGAAGTCCAAAGAGGCCAGCAATTGAAAAAATAGCACGTTGCTTGAATAAATGAATAGGTAAACCAGGGAACCCAACCCAGATAGGCACAATGGGAGGTTCAACACCAATTTGAATGTTTGGAGTCCACTTGAAAACCTTCATAACAGACCATCCAAAAGATGAAGTACCTCATGTCCAAAACCAATAAAAATTGTTTTCCGAAGAAAAACAAAACAAAACATGCTGTGAATTCAATAAACCGATATAAAAATCTATGAATCCAATGTTTTCCCGGGTTTTGCGCAAAAAAATGAGTGAAGGTTGATGCTTGAAAAAACATCCAACAGGAGGAAATCAATGGTCTGAAGAAAGTTTGTGTACCTCATCTTTCGAGAATGAAATCACCGATAGACCCCTAGTTCTATATGTTTTTGGAGAAAGATTATCAGTGGCCTTTGATTCAGTGTGAGGAACTCGACCTGTGACTACTTCCACGAATGATCTAGCATCAAGGGTCCCTGGATCTGCGATGTTAGGGTTTTCTCTCTGGTCGCCCATGAGCGCCATTCTCGTCCTGTTATTTTATGATACCTTCATATGTATTGCTTTGTCAAACCATACTTGAGACACTAAAATTTGACCCCCCCTTGATTGCAACATCTAGATTACCACATTTAAATCATTTATTAGTTTCATTAATATATTTTCCTCCATGTTTCATTTAAAACATTTTGTATAAATAAAATGTAATCTTATTTTCACTATAGTGTTTTGATTTCCCCTTGAACTCATTTTTTCACTTCATATAGATATCATATGATTGATGGGAAACTCCACTATCCAACTCAAACATGGGATCACATCAAACAATTTTCTCATAATTATTGGAGTCCCTTACGATTAATACCTTTCAAGGGCATTATTTTAATCCACTAAAAAATAATTCAACCTTACTTATAGGTTCGATTATAATTTTAGAAGAATACCATGAATGCATTATAAAATTTGATTCATAGGTACCAAATGACTCATTACCCTTTTTCTCAAGCACATGTAATCATGCTTACAACATTTTATGATGAATGTTGGGAAGTTAATTGTTGAAACATAAGTTCTTAAAATCATATCATTCAATGTAGTTAATTTAATCTCATTTCCTCATATTATTGTTAATATTCAACCATTGAAACAGCTCACCATCGAAATGATAAACTTACAAACTGAATTTTTCATTTTCAGATAATTGGAGGTATTGAAATATATTTTCAATTGTACAAATCATTTTTTTCAAACACTAGTGTGTAAGAAGACCCACTAAATAATGGTGAAATTTGCCTCATTAAGGACTCAAAATAATTTTGTTCCCTCATCTAATCATTTTGAAGTCAATAATGATTAATAACATGAGAAATTTGTTAGACAATAGAAAGAAGATTATTCATTCTAGATCCCATAACATTCAGTTTCTCCGGAGGAAATTTTTGCATTTCCCATTGCATTCATTAATAATGGGATTCATTTGGGTTCAAGCCATTGAATAAAATTATAAACCAATGTGTAAAAAACACCAATCATACTAGAATAACACATAATCACATGCTGTTTCTTATAAAATATCAATTTAAGACACATTATGTTTAATATAATATTATTCATTACCATTACCAAACTCTTGTATTATATCCTATACATAGACATATCCTTAGGGTTATTACTAAGTTTTATAATCCTAGTTTCTAATGGTTAAGAAACCATGATATGATACAAACTGAATTATAACATACATAAATTCTGTAACGACCCAGAAATTCCATGGAATTTTTTTTCTTAAATACCTGGATATTTTACGAGTCCGCAAAAACTGATAGAGCATGACTCTGAGGCCCAGTGTGCAAGATATAAATTTTGGAAGTTTTTTTCAGGTACGTTCAAAAAACATATGAGTGGGTTTGTATAACTTTTGAACCCGTGTTGGGAATTGAAATCTGTGGAAACCGTTGAACTCATAGCTCCAGTATTCGCTTAAGAATAATTTCACCTCAACGATAGTGGGTCGAGAATAAAAGTTAGTTTTTGGGTTTCTATGGAAAATAATAAATAAAGTGAGCTTCATGTTATTTCTTTGACCCCCCATGTCGGTGTTTGTTGGTTAAAACCTCTTCATGGAAGTGGGAGGTGGGACAACCACACCTTAACCACCCATGAGCGGTTATGGTGGTGGGGCCCACCCGAACATTACCTCCCACTAGAGGTTACGACTTGAGGACCACATGGGACTATACCCCCTATTAATGGGAGGAGAGGAAAACCTCTAAACTCTCCCTCAGTAATGAGGGAGAGCCTCTTGACTCCTCTAACTTTAATGTTGCCAATGCTACATCGTTAATATTCCATCCTATGTAAATAACTTCCCGAATTTGAATATTGTGACAATAATTAAATATGGTAAATAATATCACCATTGGATTGGAATTTGCAATTTGGGGGAAGCTTTGGGAAGAGGAAAGCTTCGGAGAAAGCTTCTAATGACGAATGAACAACGCCGACAATGATCTTCTTCAAACTTCTTCCCCAGACACCAACCGACGTGGGATGTCTTCGACCGACCTACCCATTGCATTGTCATCAACGAGCCGACATAGCTTGGAATTGGAAGTGTGCAGCGGAGGCAACAAATGAAGATCACCTCTGTCATCTTCCTGTGACTTCTTCGGTGGTCAATGAACAAAGGTAGGGGTTTTAATTTATTTAAATATGATTTATTTACATGTTCATACTTTCTCTAAAAATGAAAAATGAGGGTTGTTGTGATTTATATTTGTGAGCCTCTCCATATCACCCTAAATGCGGAGGGTGAAGACCAAACCAATGTGGTATGACCACTTCACTGATCTTCTTTGTGGTGTTCTTAGAAATGGATGAAAGCGATGTCAAAGGTGACGAAGGTGATGAATGCGAAAAAGGTAACAACTATGCTACCCGCGGAATCTATAACCAGCACTGCCCTCATGGAGCTTCTGCCAAACCGGCCTCCTGTGCGCCCGCTGGCCACCCAGATTCCCACTGGCCTCCCGCGCTCCTTTGAGAACCCTGTCGGCCCACGCCGGCTCGAGCCATGCCGAATCGCGCCAGCGTGGATTGGACGGGCCCTGCGCGGGCTCCCTCCGGCCCATTGGGTGCCCTGCCCGGCCACCCGCCGGTCTCGCCGTGTCGTTCCTGACTGCCTCTGTGCCTCCGGGTGCCCTTCCCGGATGCCCACTATTCCACCTGGCACCCTGCCCGGCCGTGTGCCGGCCTGGTCGTGCCCTGCCCATCCACCTATCGACTTGGTCGTGCTCCGCCGGCCAGCCCGGTGGCCTCCCTTGCGCCTGGCTGAACTGTGTCGGCCCGTGCACCCCACGGGTCTCGGGCCGCCTGAGTCTTTCCCATCATGGTGCTGGACAAACAGCTCTCAGCCATCCTGTCCTAGAAGCTGAGCCGCACAGTTTCGGCACTCCAGGCCGAATCGGCCCCGAGCCCGGGCCGAATCGCCAACGTGGCCGGCTGGGCAGGGCCCAGCGGGCTGGGCCAAACCGAATAGGCTGGCCCACCCAATGCATTATTTCAGACACAATAGGTCTGATCGGGTTGACCCAGATCAGTTCGGCCTAGATGGGGTCGGACAGGGTCGGTCAGATCGGGTTGGACTGGACCCAAGCCCACTACTGACCCCTTTACTTTAACATTGGCCATAACATTGGCACCTGATGTCTATTTGAAGAACAGTCAGCGGCACTGGTAATCTCAGAGCATGACGGTCCCTTTGTGTATACCCTAATACTGTTTGGGATATAGTTGAGATATGGACTGGTTGGATCATGCATGAATCCAACCGGGCCCCAGGACTAAAAGGCTAATAACACACAGATCGGGTGTCCGATTGACATGTCGTTTATTGCATTGAGATCCTTATGACATGGCAGAACATTGATATACTTTTTCGTGGTACTTCGTGACACATGGAGTATCGACCAGTATCTTGTGGGGGCATATCCTTTCAGTGAAGATCGAGTAGAGTGCGGATACCTAGTAACTAGCTGATACCTGGGGACTGCTGACCATTTTGACTCGGAGTGAATCTACTAGCCTAGTGGGGAGCGCCATGGTTTCACGAAAGACCCGCAATGAGGACCGCCTTGGTGTTCCGGCAGACCCACGATACTCAACAGGAGGAGTAACTCAGTAGGCTATGAGGCAGAGCGCCTTGGTGACGTGGAAGACCCACGATGGGGAGCTCCTTTGTGATGCAGCAGACCACCAGTACATGACAAGAGGAGTACCTTAACAGTCGAAGGATAGTGGGAAGCACCTTTTTTTCACGGCAGGCCCACTGTACTCGATTGAGTAGGAGTGCTCCAGCAGTCATGGTTTTGATAATGTGAATAAAATCCTTGTTGATCCGAGTCAGTAAATTTTGTGTTTACCTCATGATTGAGATGGATTTCATTATAACAAAGGTATATGTATGGGCATATACCTATGTGGGGTTATCTGTTGATTTTGTACTTTATGGTTTATCCTTTTTTGTGTTTTGTGAGACCTTGAGGGTCTCGGGTCCCTAATGAGTATCGTTATACTCACCCCTACACTAGCTACGCCTGCACCTCGTTGTGTTGGTTGCAGACGATGGACATCGCTGACTGAGGCTGAGAGTACTAGGACTGGACGGTACCCAGAGGTCGACCATATGATATGTCAGTACATGGAGGAGACCGAAAAACATGGAGTGCTGAGGAGGCTATCTATACCTACCCTTCAGGTAGGATCTCTGGGGACGATCCAAAAAATAATTTTCACCTTTGAGCTATTTTTTCCATTTCAGTTGTACTTGTACTTTACAGATGGGATTCTATTTCCGGCCCCTTTACTTTTTAGCACTCTATTGTTATACATTTTTACTTAGTGTTTTGTATCCAACTATGCACTCTGTTGTGTTTGTTTATATTTATAAAGGAAATGCATTACCATTTTAGGAATTTATGCCTTTGGTGCTAGTCTCTAGCCCCTGGCCTTTGGAAGGCGGGCTTGGGGTAGTCACGACATGAGCCCCAAGGGACGAGTCATGACAAATTGGTATTAGATGAGTCAGTTCTACTATAGAACGTAGGACTCTGATATTTCATTTCAATGATGCCATAGTGCTAAGGATACTAATTTTGGTTTTCAGTTCAGGGTTTCAAGTGTTGGTGCAGCAAATGACATATCCATACACTAGGGCCCTGACTACTGATTTCTGACTCAGTGCATGAAAACATTGATTTTGTCTGTGGTTTCAAAAGTATTCTTTATATCAGCTCAACTAGGTCATCTTACCAGGTATAATAATTGACCGTGTCATTTCAGTTTCTTTCAGTATGCCTCTCCATAGACGACCACCTAGATCCCCGAGAGTTGTACACACAGATATCACATCGAGCGACGCAGCCTCGGTGCAGGGCCCTTTTCCAGAAGAGGCACCTGTGGTACCACTACCTGTTGGGCCAACTATGACACCATCCCCAGCAGTAGACGATGCATGCTGCATGAGCACGTTTCATGAGTTCCAGCGCTAGAGGTCACTTAGGATCAAGGAAGTGATGAACCCACAGGCGGCTGAGGATTTGCTGGAGGATGTGGTGAGAGTTTTCCGAATGGTAGGGACACCAGCAGACCTCATGATGATACTTACTACCAGCCTTCTACAGGAAGAATTGAAAAGATGGTGGTGCATGATGCTCCAGCTTCACGATGAGATAAATCTTTTCTGGGCAGACTTCAAGGGCCTATTTTCGGCAGAGTTTGTCCCATTGACTTTCCACGTAATGTGCATTCATGAGCTACTTCTTCTATAGCAGGACAACATGATTGTAGCTTAGTATTCATCGAGTATTATAGAACACTCGCACTACTCCATCGATATGGTGCAGGACCCATTCTTCAGGGCACGGACCTTCGACCAGGCGATCAGTCAAGAGATCAGGGCTTCGATGATCTCCCTTAACATCCCGACCCAAGAATAAGTGTTGGAGCGAGCCCTCTTAGTAGAGAGTTTCCTTACTGAGCATCCTCCAACTGCGAGACCCATGACTAGTCGACATGTAGAAGAGTGTTCTGTAGCTTCCCATCAATAGATGGTGAAGAGTATCTAGATAACTAGACCTATAGGTGGACGATCACATGACTCAAGATCGGTTGTATGGGGCACCCGAAGTAGAGAAACACATGCTAGGAGTTGGCAGTGTTTCACATGCGGTGGGCTTTGTCACATAGCTCGTGATTGTGTGACCCTCCATTCGGATGACCAGCAGATGGTCGATGGGATGCCCATATAGAGGAAGAGATTCATTCGAGGCGGTTCATAGGGTGTAGGCAGTCATGACAGAGGATCTAGTCTTGCAGCTGGTGGTGGGTGATGTTTGGAGGTGTTACCGCCACCACCCCCAGGAGGTCCTCCCACACCAGAGGGAGCAGGTGTACATGGGAGATCTCAGCTTCAGTTAGCTGAGGCCTACGATCATAGCGCTCTAGAGTTTATTCGAGGTATTATCTATGTCTACTCCACCATAGCTGCAGTTATTATAGGCAAAGGTGTTAGTCACTATTTCATTACCACTGCCCTCGTTTGGAGCACGGAGATTCCAACAGAGTTTTTGGATCGATCCTTACAGCTAGAGACTCATATGAGAGCATACACTATGATTATACAATGGTGCCGGCAGCGTCAGCTTACTATAGGAGGAGAGAGATTCAATTGGGATCTCCTATTAGTGGCATCGAGGACTTACGACACCATCTTGGGTATGGACTTGTTATCTATAGTCCATGATCAGATCAACTATATTAGGCGAAAATTGTGGTGTGTTTAGACGGATGGGACCAGTTTAACCTTAATCATCTAGAAGGGATACTTTGCAGCACAAGATAGAATTTCCCAGAAGAGATTATAGTTGATCACTCGTCATTTGTATTTCCTTACCCTCAGAGCAGTTTATGTAGAGAGTCCGAGTTATCCTGTAGCGGTGGACCAGTACATGGATGTTTTCCCTGATGATGTTCTAGGTCTACCTCATCACAGAGAGGTGTCCTTCTATAATGAACTGTACCCCAGGAAGACACCAATATCTACAACAGTGTATCAGATGGCTCCAGAAGAGCTTTCTGAGATGCGGGTACCTCTAGAGGACTTGCTGGAGAAGTGATTCACCCGACCCAGGGATTCTACAGGGGCAGCCACGATTCTATTCGCCAAGAAGGTGGATGGAATCTTGAGGATTTATGATGAATATCGTTAACTGAACCATGTTATCGTGAAGAATATGTACCCCCCCTAGAGGATTGAAAACCTCTTTGATCAGTTGATGGGAGCACTGTGGTTCTCAATGATAGACCTCAGATCATTCTATAACAAGCTCCGAGTGCGAGACGAGGATGTGTAGAAGACGAACTTCAGATGTCGGTATGACCACTACCAGTTCTTTGTAATGCTTTCGGTGTAACCAACACTCCAGTAGTGTTCTTGGGACTCATGAACATGATTATCCAACCATACTGTGTTTTCTTTGTTATAGTCTTCATCAAATACATACTAATCTACTCGACTACTGAGGAGGAGCACACATACCATTTGCGGGTAGTACTGAACAAACTCCGAGAGAACCAAAATTATTCTAAGCACTCGAAGTGTCAGTTTTGGATATGAGAGGTTCACTTCATGGGACACATCATCTCAGAGGCTGTAGTTGCAGTGGATTCAGTGAAGATTGAGGTTTTTCTTGCATGGGATACATGGAGGAGTGTGACTGAGTTAAGAAGATTCCTGGGTTTGGCTGGTTACAACCGGAGGTTCATTCTTGGATTCTCCAGAGTTGCAGCACCACTCCCAGGCTTTATGAATAAGGGGAAAACCTTTGTGTGGTTAGAGAGATTCCAGCAGAACTTTCAGTAGTTAAGGCAGAGGCTGACTAGTGGACCCATCATGAGGCTTCCAGAAGAAGGCGTAGGGTACGTAGTCTACAGTGACACATTAGGGACTAGACTCGGGTGTGTCCTGATGCAGGAGCGAGTAGTGATCATGTATGGTTTCCAGCAGCTGAGACAACACGAGAAAAACTATGCTACCCATGACCCGGAGTTATTAGTAGTGGTCTTCACCTTGAAGATGTGGTGACACTATATGATTCGAGAATGTTTTACCATGTAATCTAATCACAAGAGTCTCAGGAATATCTTCTCTCAGAAGGACCTGAACATGCGACCACGAGGTTGGCTTGATTTCCTCCAGGACAATGATTTCGAGATATTCTATACTCTTGGTAAAGGGAATGTTGTTTTATATGATCTCAGTTGGAGATCAATTATTCAGCTGCTAGGAGAGGCGACTGAACTGTTGGCCGCTTTGCAGATTTCTTATGTGGACCAAGATGGAGCATCTTTCCTGTAGTCTCTTACTGTCACACCCCCACTCCTTCATATAGTCAGGGAGGCGTAGCGTGGGGATGCATACTGGGAGTCTCGACGTGCTCAGATATCCAAAGGGGAGGCAATTGATGTATTTTATGAAGTTGGGGAGCACATCGTTTTCTTCAGAGGGAATACTATGGTACCACTATCACTTTAGGAGGAAGTGTTGAGAGAGTTCCACAAATCCCATTTAGAGGAACATCCAGGAGTGGGGATGATGTACCAGGGCCTTTGACAACAACACCAGTGACTAGGAATAAAGATGTCAGTATGGAATTTTTTCACTCGATGCCTCACTTGTCATCAGGTAAAGGTGGAGCACCATGTACCAGCAGCCTTGGTTCAGGCTTTAATGGTCCAAGAGTGGAATTTGGATGGGATATCCATTTAATTCATGAAAGGACTTCCACGTACATCCATGTGTCATGACACGATTTGGGTGATCGTTGATTGACTCACCAAGTTGGCCCACTTCTTACCGATCAGATAGAAGTGTTCAATAGAGATCATGGGAATCCTCTATGTGTATGAGATTGTTCAACTACATGGAGTACCTTTATCTATTGTCTCCGACCATGACACACAGTTTACTTCCATGCTAAGGAAGGGGATGCATGTAGTTTTTGGGATGCAACTTTGTCTAGGCACCGCCTACCATACTTAGATGGATGTCCTGACTGAGCGGACCATTCAAACCCTCGACGACATGCTGTGTGCTTGTGTCCTCAACTTCGGTCGTAACTGGGAGGATCAAATACCTTTGTTGGAGTTTTTATATAACAAAATATATCACTCCACCATAGGGATGGAACCTTTTGAGTCATTATATAGGAATCCTTGAAAATCACCCTTGTGTTTGACAAACCTAGGTGATTCAGCACTAGTGGGACCAGAGATGGTACATGCTACCACAGAGAAGGTGCATATCATCGAGGAGTGTATGAAGGCTGCATAGAATAGGAAGAAGTCATTTTCTGACAGGAGACAGAGACCTCTGTAATTCGAGGAAGGTGACCATGTCTTTCTACGGGTCTCACCTCGACAAGGACTATGGAGATTTGTCTGAGGTAGAAAATTATCTCTGATATTTTTCAGATCTTTTCATGTCCTCAGTAGAGTTGGCGAGGTGACTTGCCTCTTAGAACTTCAACCTCAATTGCACCGGGTGCACGACGTCTTCCTTGTTTCTCAGCTGAGGAAAAATATATATGATACTTCTCATATCATCGATCATGGAGACCTGGAGAGCACAATGGAGATTGAGGATCGATAGGATCGGGTCCTACGTGGATGGTCGATACCTAGGGTGTGTTCGATGGTAGCACGTGAACCTCCAGGAGAGCACATGGGAGTGGGAGGCTCATATTCATGCTCAGTACCCCCACTTGTTTCCTTAGTTAGATTTGTAGCATACGGGGACGTAAGGCCCTAAGGTGGGGAGAATCTAAAGACTCGGAAAATCCGTGGAATTGTTTTTTAAAAATTCATGGGTATTTTAAAAGTCCGTAAACACTAATAGTGCATGACTCTGAGGCCTGGTGTGCCCGGAATCAATTTCTAAAGTTTTGTTTGGGTACGTTCAGTAAACGAATGAGCGGGTTTTTATAAAATTTGAACCAGTGATCAGAATTGAAATCCGAGTACACTGCTGATATCACAATGCTAGAATTATCTTAAGGAGACTTTTACTTTGGCGATAGTGGTTAGAGAATACAAAATTTTTTTGGGTTTTCATGGAAAATTTTTAAGAAATTAAGTGTCACTTTATTTTTATTTGAGCCGCCATGCTGGTGTTTGTTGGTTAAAAACTCATCATGGATGTTGGATGTCGGACCACAAAACCTTGACCTCCCATGAGAGGTTATGGTGGTGGGGCCAACCCGAACGTAACCTCCTGCAAGTGGATACGATGTGGGGACCACGTGGGACTAAACCCCCTATTAATGGGAGGAGAGGAAAACCTTTGAACTCTCCCTAATTAATGAGGGAGAGCCTTTTGACTCCTATAACATTAAGGTTTCCAATGATCTATCCTTAATACGCCAACCTACGTAATTAATTTCCCAAATTTCAATATTCTGAAAAAAAATTAAATAGTGGAAATCATATCACTTTTGGAATGAAATTTGCAATTTGGTTGAAATTTTGGGAAGATGAGAGCTTGGGAGAAAGCTTCCAATGAAGAACGAAGAACATCAGCAAAGATATTTTTTGAACATCATCCTCGGGGACCTACCAACATGGGACGTCTTCAACTAACCTACCCTCCACATTTTCATCATTGAGCAGACGCAGCTCGGAATTGGATGTGTGAGGAAGATGCAATGAACGACGATCACCACCATCTTCTTCCCGTGACTTCTTTGATGATCAATGAACAATGGTAGGGGTTTTAATTTATTTAAGTATGATTTATTTGCATGTACTTAATTTCTCTAAAAACAATGAAGGAGGGTTTTTGTGCTTCATAATTGTGAGCGACTTGCTATAACAAGAAACACGGAGGGTGCAGTCCAAACCAACATGGCCCGACCACTCCGCCAATCTTTTTTGGGTTGTTCTTAGAAACGGTGGAAAACGACGTTAAAGAAGACGAAGGAGATGAAGGCGATAAAGGTAACAGTCGCGCTACCCACAGACTCTGTAACCCACACTACCCTCATGGTACTTCGTCCAAACCAGCTCCCTGCTGCCGGTGGCCTCCCGTGCGATCACCGACCACCCGGCCTCTTACCGGCCTCCCGCGTGTCCTGACGAACCCCGTCGTCCTATGCCGGCCTGAGACACGCTGAATCGTGTCGACCCGGCTTAGCCGCGCCCTACCCGGCAACATGTTGGCCCGCCTGGCGCCCTGCCTCGCCACCGGACGGCCCAACCTCCCCCTATCTAGCCACCCGCCGGCCTGCCAGGCTCCCTGATCGTCTGCCCGCCGCCCCGGCCAGACCCTACCAGGCCACCCGCCGGCCCGCCTGGTGCCCTTCCCCGCTGCCCTCTGGTCGAGACTCGCCCTACCCGACCACCGTCGGACCGCCTGGTGCTCTTCCCAGCCACGGACCGGCCTACCGTGCGCCCTACCCTACCGCCTTCTGGCAGGCATGGAACCCTACACGGCCAATTACTGGCCTGGCTGCGCCGTGCCGGACCGCCTCCCTTGCGCTCGGTCAAACCGTGCTAACCCACACGCCCCATGCCTCCTGAGTTGCGCCCCTCGTGGCGCTGGGAGAACCTGGCTCGACCATCTAGGCCGATACGCCTAGATACACCCTCACGGAGCTCCAGGTCGAACCGGCCCTGAGCCTGGGTCGAATCGCTCATGCGGCCTGCTGGGGTGGGCCCAGCGGGCCGGGCCGAACCTAACAGGCCGGCCCACCAAATAGGTCAGGCCAGAGCCAACAGGCTTCATCGGGTCAACCGAGACTGGGTTGGTCCTGATGGGGTCGGACGGGGTCAGTCCAGCCGGGTTAGACCGGATTCAGGCCCACTACCGACCCCTTTACTTTAGCTTTGGCCATAAATTTGTCACCAGACGTCCGTTTGACAAACCGTCAGTGGTGCAGGTAATATCGGTGCATGATGGACCCTTTGAGTATTCCCCACTAGTGTTTTGGGTATAGTAGAGATACGGTAATGTTAGATCGTGCACAAATACAACCGGCCCCCTGGGACTAAAAGTCTAATAACTCACAGACTGGGAATCCGATTAATGCGTGGTCTATTGAGTTGAGACAACTATGACGTGTCAGAAATTTGAGATACTTCTTCATGGTACTTAGTGAAAGTTGGCGTATTGACCAGTATATCATGGGGAAGATCCTTCTAGTGACGAGCAAGCAGAGTGCGGAGACCTAGTAGCTGGCTGAGACCTGATTACTGCTGACCATTTTGACTCGGAGTGACTCTACTAGCCCAGCATGGAGTGCCATGGTGTCGCGGCAGACTCGTAGTGGGGAGATACATGGTTTTACGAAAGACCTATGGTTCTCGAAAAGATGAGTACCTCAGCAGGCTATGAGGGGGAGCACCTTTGTGACGCGGCAGACCCACGGTGGGGAGCTCCTTGGTGACGCAGTAGTCCCACGGTACTCGACATGAGGAGTACCTCAAAAATTGAAAGTTAGTTGGAAGCACATTGGTTTCACGACATGACCACTGTACTCGATTGAGCAGGAGTTCTCCCGTAGACATGGTTTCAATAATGTGAATAAAATACTACTCGATTTGAGTCAGTAAATTTTGTGTTAACCTCATTATTGAGATGGATTACTTGATAACATAATTATATGTATGGGCATATAACTAAGTGGATTTATATGTTGACTTCATAATTTTTGGTTTATCCTTGTTGGATTTTGTGAGACCATTAGGGTCTTGGGGTGCCTACAGAGGATCGTTATACTCACCCCTACACGGGCTATGCTCGCAGCTCGCTGTGTTGGTTGCAGACAATGAACATCGCTGACTGATGCTGAGAGTACCAGGACTAGATGGTACCCGGAGGTGGACCACATGACGTGTCGGTACACAGAGGAGGCCGAAAGACATAGAGTGTCGTAGAAGCTATATGTACATACCCTTCAGGTACAATCCTTGGTGGATGATCCAAGAGCTTCTTTTCACCTTTCAGCAATTTGTTCCATTTCAATTGTACTTGTACTTTATAGTTGGGCTTGCATTTATGACCCGTTTACTTTTCAGCACTCTCTTGTTATATAGTTTTACTTGTGTTTTGTATCCATCTATGCACTCTATTCTGTGTGTTTATTGTTATATAGGAAATTCCTTCCTAGTTTAGGGATTTACACCATTGGTGCTAGTCGCAATCCCCTGGCCTATGGATGACGGGTATGGGGTAGTGATGATACAAGCCCCAGGTGATGGGTCGTGAAAAAGTCATCGGTATTAAATATAAAATAAGAGAATAATAAATAAGTATAATAACACAGCCATGTTGTAACTATATTGGTTTAGTGTCTTTTTAAACTAGAAAACATAAACAACTTATTTATAAAACATCTATATCATCTCCCAAATATTATATCATAACTAGACTCCATTTTGAAAAATCACAGTAAATATATTTCATAATATCCTATAAAAATTATTCATATGAAAATGGAGATATCATATTCCTAGTAAGGGTAATCAAGAGATATAACATAAGCATCAGGGTATAAGCTCTTGAATATTACTTTTGAAAATTATATATTGCATAACGAGGATCGTGATATTGTGTCGTGAAATAAATAAAAGTTCATAATGAATAAAATATATATTTAATGAGATCCAAACATAAGAAATGAGATTGAGGCATACACATAAGAATATAAAATAATTTTCTTATTAATCAAGGATAACTCCTAAGACCATCATAGGAGACAAAGTCAATTGCTGAACCGTGTTCACTCTTCAATCAATTCCAATAATAATTAAATGATTTCACTCCACATTCCAATCCTATTTATCTCATGATATTTTACTATTTTCCAAATTAATTTTTGGGAGATTTATGTCCCAAAAATCACATAATGAAAACCATTCATATGTGTTCCACAAGAACATACTTAATTCATCATATCTGGAACCATAAAAAGAAATGGGTTTCATAAACATCATTCCATCATAACATAAACCAACCATAGAAAGAATAGGCATAGTATCCCTATCAATTACACCTAATGAATAATAATTATCATCATATAATTTTATTTTAAATGTAAAAAAATTTTGAGGCATCACTTTAGAATAATTCTTGAAAAAAATATAATTTATTTTTTGAAAAGGTTTTACATTCTTAAATTTCAATTAAAATTTTAGCAGTTTTTTTGAAAATAACCATTTAATATTTGAATGGAATATTAAAATAATTATGGTTTTAGAGAATCATAAAAATATATTCACTAAAAAATAGTTAAAAAATTCATCTCGTACTTTTTCTAGAAATGTCAAAAAGTTCCTCCTTATGAAAATGGACAACTTATTCTTTTAAAACTATATAGTAAAAATTAAAAAAGAGTAAAAATGAATTGAATAATTTTATAATAATATTATAATTAATCTGTAATACATTTTTATGAATCATGGACATGGAAGATAAATATTCTCTAGCAGATAATTACTAACCAAAAATCCCAAATAAAAATGATATTGTGATATTAACCATTAATTTAGGTATGATTTCTTTTGTATGTATTCCAAATAGCTTTATAATGGTTTAATGAAAGTTAATAACTTATTAAGGAACCGTATTAATATTTTTAATATTATATATGGCCATTTTATACCATTCTCTCGCGAATTTTAATAATAATATTTCATTGTTACCTTTCTATCAAGTGTTCACTACTTCTTTTTTCATATGAATGTTTTATCTTATAAGTCTCAAGTCATGGGAAAATGATATAGTTACCTAATTAAAATATTGATATTAATTTAATAGATATATTATTTATTCATTATATAAATTTAAGTAATCAATAATTAATGGATGACATTAAAAATGAATCTCATTATGTTTTGGAGAATGAAGGTTGTGCATATGCATGAGCGATTGTATCATTCCATTACTGGAGGAATAGTATAGATGCGGATGGTGTATATATTTTTGAAAAATAAATATAATGTTATAATATTTTATATATGTTATTTCTATTAGTATACCCATAGTAATAATGTGGTGATGAAAAATCAAATTAATGCATGTTGTGGAGATAGTAAGTCATATGTACGCATGCGTGAGGCTTTTATTTTTCATATGTTGAATAAATGATAGAATATGGTTGTTAAATAATCATAATAAATTCAATTAATATAGATGATACCATATTTATTACTTTATAATGGAGAAAACACATGAATAGGAAGTATAATAAGAAATAATCATGAAAGAGTTAGTAACGACAACTACCTCTTCCTTAACAAAATTCTTTTAGATAACCTATTCGGGGCACTAGGGTTAGTATTTTGAGAATAAGATAACCTATAGAATGCATCTAGGGAAGTATTTAATATAAATTGGTAGGGTATGGGTAAGATTGAAGGCTTAATATGATGTGTATAAGTGAGGGGGGAGGAATCATTTTATAATTGAGTCGCGGGACACTTTTGAAAAATCAAATAATTTATTTTATAATAAATTCAATTTCAATTAACATACCTTGAAAATTACATTTAATAGAAGATAACATGATATAAGGTTTTAATATCATCAACAAATAGATTATACAAATATATGAGTATTATTTTAAATCATATCATTTTGATTAACCCTTAGTGATATTATTTTAATCTTAACTATTATAACAGTGTTTCAGTACTGAATATTTTTAATAGTTTACATATGTTATAAAAAATAGACTATAAATAAACAATTTATAACATTTTACAACATTTTATAAATATTTGGTATTTTTAAATTTGTTTTATGATATTTAAATAATTTTTTATTATATTATTTTGATAGCATTTTACTAGTGTGAATTTCGACACTATTCATTACTTGATCATTTTAAAAATATCAGGATAATAAGTTAACGTAATTTTTTTTATATCTATATAAGGTCATGGAAATATCTAAAAATATTTTATCTCATTAATTAAATACAAATATTTTTTATTAGTTTTTATTACATTTATTTGAAATTTAAATTAATAAAATAATTACTACATCATCAATGTATAATTATATAATATACATATTTGTTGACTAAAAAATGAAAATAAAATACCAGGATGAAGATAAATATTCTATAATTTTGAATAATTTTTATAGTAAAATATATATTTTATGTATCTCTATATTAAAAATGATATAGTATTTAAAATATGAATGTTACATCTTTTAATTTTAATTTGATAATATATTATAAATATAATAATATCATTTATGTGTCCCAAAATGTAAAATGTAGATTTAATATCAAAAAAATATATATCACAAATTTTCATTTATATTCGTTCATAATATATCTTTTTCCCAATATGGGAATATAAGGGATATTTAAGACAAATAAAGTTACATTTTGTGATATTAATTGATTCAGATATTATATAAATTATTGTTATGGAAATTTTCCCATTAAACAACCTAGTTCGATACATAGGGTTAAGGTTTTAACAATATTAACATAATAAAATTATGTCATGGGTTAGAGTAATTTAAAATCTTTAAAATTTTATTTTTAACCTAAATTACCCAATTTACAATTTATCATGGTAACAAAATTTTCTAAGGTTAATATTAAAATCGGACAAAATAAAATAATCCTATTAAATAAATTTTTATCATATAAATATAAATTTTGTATCAATTTTTGAAAATTAAAAACATATATGTTTCATTATTAAATTTGAAATAATGCTGATAAAACGCAATGAAAGAGATTTTCTAAAATACACCCATTTAAATTATTTATCATTCTATAATATTTTTTACTATAAAATAATTGAAAATAAATAAATTTATTAATAATAAAAAATTAAAATTTAAAAATAATCCAAAACATAATTTTTCCTTCTTAATTCTTTAGAATAAAATATAACTTTCGATAAAAAATAGTTTTTTCCCAAAAACATAAATTTTTTTAAAAAAAATTATAAAAAAAATTTAGGATATTTTTTATATTCTAAAATAAATTATTTAACATTAATTTTATATACCTTATAAATATTATTATTCCCTAAAAAAATTAAAATAAGCACATTTTTAAATAAAAAGTATTTTTAAAAAAAATAAGATGATTATACATAAAATCATGTGATCATTTTCTATGAACATACCAAAACATTATAATTGTGTAATAAATTTATTTTATTTCATAAATTGTTGGTACATATTTATTTTATTTATTTTAATGGATATATTATAATGGTATTTTGACACTAATTGAGTGTTTTGGTTCATTTAAAATCATGTTTTAATGGAACAAAATCAATTGAGGTATTATTTATAGTGAAATATTTTATAAAAATATCATTGCGTTAAAAAATATTTACCAAAATATTTATCTTCTAAATAGTTTACAACATATTAGGTGAAAACCAATCATATCATAAAAACCAATTGATTTGTCCCATGAGACTACAGACGCACTGAGGGTCTTTCATTAACCGGCCACCAACCCATGTATTTCATGTCCATGACATTAATCATATATCGAATATTGGATTAAATTTAATAAAATTACTCCTTATAAAATTTTTATATTGATTAAGAGATACAGATATATCGATATTTCTATTGTTTATATAATAAAATTCAAAGTAAACATCGTATGTAGAAATTGTATACATTATAATCAATAAACATATAAATAATAAATAATATGGAAATTTAGGGAAAATTTAATGTCTAATGATCCCAGGTAATTGAATATTTAAATGGGACTAAAAAAATGTGGTGAAGGTAAATACTATAATTGTTCAGAGAAATTATAATCCATCAATATGATGAATTAAGATGGTATCAACAAAAAATATCCCAAAAAGAGTAAGTATAATGGGTGTTTGTCATTGATGAATAGAAATAAAATTAAAAGATCTTCAAAACATTTTACAAGTGAATATCCATTTCATAATGATTTTTTTAAATCAAATTTTTATTAAAATCAATTTTAAAAAACTATTAAAAAGTTCATTGAAAAAAAATACAAAGGAAGCTTCTAAGAAATGTGAGTGGTTAATTCGATACATGTCATACAAGGTAAAAAAAATTAAATTTTCTTGGTAAAAAGGTTATAAAAGATCATTGTTCAAGAAGAGAATGGAATATTCCTTTGAAAATATTATTAAAATACAAAATGGGTAAAAATGAGTGTAATAAATTACTTTTAAAAGCTAATTTTTTAAAAAACATATTTATAAATCATGGTTTCGAGAGAAGATATATTTCTAACCGAATAAAGAAATAAATTCGGTAATTATTAAAAACATTTTCTAAAACATTACATGAAAGAAAGATTGTAAAAATGGTACTTTATATTTAAAATTTCACTAATAGAAACAATATAATTAAATGGATGGGTTAATTATTAAAATATATAATAATTTCATTTTATGTAAATTCAATAATAAAAAGTCCCAAATAGAATGAGACTGCGAAAAAACCAATAAAATTCCATAACATTGAATTTGAAAACATTGATTGAATAGATTATGGCTATAAAATATAAATAAACATAATACAAGTGGATATAAAAAAATGTATAGTTAATATAATTATACACATTATCATTGAATATTAACGACAACAAGGATGTAGGGTAACCCAATGAAAAATAATCGATTTATGATTTTTTTCACTGACTAACATTTTGTTAAAATAAAATTAGATGAAATAATTCAAAAAGAAACACAAAATACCATGGATAATGAAACATTAATTATATTAAATTTCAAATGGGTAGTGTATACACTATATAAAAAATCTCGGTGCAGAACAATACAGCATGCCTTAATGAAATAATATTGAGATGAAATCCCTTAACATGTGTTTCCTATTGGGTTAACATACATTAACCAACCTTATTACGGATTTAACCAAGTTACTATCTTATAAGACAACCATATTCATAATTATAATATCATATATTATGTTTTTAAAATGTATTATTACCCATATCATAGTAATCATTCATTATTTTCACAATTTCATATGTCAATTTCCTACTAATTCGAGTATGTTTTGACTTGTTATTTTTTATCATGATATACAGATTATGGTTTAATAATATATATAATATAAACCATAATTCAAATATTATATATATTTGGTATATATTTATTTATAATAACCCATTATGTTTTCATATATAAATATAATGCACCATTCATAGAGATGGTAGGTCATTTGTAAACATGACCACTATTTTCATTCTATTATCATATTAAAAGAATGAAATGTTAATTTTTAAAATTTATATTATAACTATATTATATAAATTTAATTATATATATCACAACTATTTATTAAAATATTCTTTTTTACAATTCATGTATAGTGTCAACGAATCACAATGCTTTGAGGAGGTGGTAGTCTATATTTCCACAAATGATGTTATAGTATTCCGAAGGAAATGGAAAGAAAGAATGTATGCATCATAAAATAAATAAAGAGGCGTGAATTAACTATAAATATCATACATATTATATAAATAATATAATCCAATCAATATTTCTAACATTGAAAGGTATTAATGGTAGAATGAACAATAATAGTTCATTAGGCAGTACTTCGTCGTACATATGAATGATGACTGTGTATCCCATTTGATGGATGCTTGTGTGAGTGTAGGTATTAAAATTTACGTAAAAAATTTCAATATATTTTTGATACTAATAATTTAATTAATATATATATAAAAATAATTAACAATTCGTAGATGTAAATGAAATCAATGCTATCATTGAAGAACATTACATTCTATTCAGGTAACACCTTTTGGGTTATATGAAATGATTTCTTTGGTTGAACTTATTCCCAAAGTGAGGTTTCTATTATAAGGGTAGGGATGTATGGATATTTTTTTCAGGATTTATATGTGAAATGGGTTTTGAGATTTTTCAATAATTAGTAGGGGAAACTTCCTTTTTATAGTAATGGAGGAGTGTCATTATTGTAAATTTGAAATGGTAATCATTATTGATAGGTGTCTCTTACATAATGTTCCTCCAATAAAGAGAAATATTTTATAAAATGGAGTATATGGTAGAAATATTCGATTAAAATAGTTTTTGAGAATTTTTCAATGTCATTTTATACATAAGATTATGGTTTAGTCTCTTATTAAGATTATGTTTACCATAATCACTATAATTAAATTTAATACATTCATAAATATATTTGGCTAAGAACTAATTTTAGCAGATTTTAAATTATAAACTGTGATTATTATGAATAAAAAATCTTTTTCTAAATATTTCAATCAAATAATTTGAAGAAATCAATTTCAAATCATCCAACATATGAGACGACAAAATAAGTTTTTATTGTAAAAATGTTCACAAGTTTGAAATGATGTTATAACCAATTTCAATGTGAAATATATTCCAATGACCTAAATTTTATTAATTTATGTATACAGGGTCTAATTTTACATCAAAACTAATTTAAAATATAATTTAACAACATATATTAAATAGATAAAAATGACATTATCAATCAAAATCCATTATTTTTCATTATCCATTAATAATGAAACTTCTTAGAAAAGCATGAAACATTCACACAAAAAAATTTCATTATATTAAAATTTAAAAAATGAATTTTAAATTCTATGATTAATTTTATATTAGTATCCAACATTATATTTTCTATAAGTGTGCCATTAAAATGGAAGAAAAAATTCCATTATAAAATTATATCTTTTTTTTAATATTATATTTGTTCTCATCTTATTCCTATAAATTCAGTTGTATGGTTAAAAAAACAATTTTATGGAATTTATAATGTACACATTTATCAAATATCATTCACTAATAAAAATAAATTTACTTTATAAATATAAAACAATTTTTTTATCATTATATTGTTTCCTTTATATTCAATTGGTTTTTATATTCATTTCTAATTAATTAGTAACCAATGAATTCAATTTTATTTTTGTAACCAATATGTTTTCATATGTTATTTAATACTATTCATAACCACCAATTTAATGGCTATGTTATTTCTTATTATATAATTTAATAATAGTAAAAGTATGTAATAAAACATAATCTTGCGTGTAGTGGAAGATATCAAGTAAAGTCATTATTGTGTGTAACACAAGCTAACTCGGTATCACATCCATTAAAAACTATTTAATATATTGATTTTATTTTAAAATAGAGAATATATTTTAAAGTCATATGATGATATATTCCCTTATACACTTTTTATTTCGTTTCATACAAGCTATCCAATTCAATGTTGTTACATTAGAATTTTATGGTGTTATACTTCATGCCAAAAAAATTATTATTTTTCATTCATATTATGAAAAGGCTTAAAAATGGTGGAAAATAATTGAATTAGTAAAAATATGATGAAATTAAATTTATAGTTTTTAATAAATCAAGTATGTACAGTTTCTCATTTCCATGATAAAATACTTCCATAACACTAGGAAAATTAACATGAAAAAGAAAAGCATTCTATTTTATTATTATTATGATGAATTCATGATCTTTTCACACCACACTTATTTATCATTTTGTGGTCATTAAAATTTCCAGTAATATGTTATATATCACTCCCTCTTAGTCCATGTATGTTAGATACCTCCTCCATGACCAAATTTTAACGTCCTAATATTGTTATGCTTATATGGGAACCAAATTATGTGTAATTTCAGGTAACATTTGGGTTTATGTCAACCACATTTCATTGGATGTTTTTTATCTCGTTATCGGAATTTTTTTCTTCTAAAATGGTATTTTAAATTAGTGATCATTTTATGATGATGATAAAATATTAATGATGCAATCTATTTAAGGAGGGTATGTAAAACCCTTAAAATTTTGCTAAAAATAACACTATTCCGGATATTTTTCTAGACATGCAGCAATGAGCTATAATAATATTTTTTTATAAGCTAAAAATATATATTTAATTACAAAAATTATAAACTTTTTTTAATTTTTGATTTTGAATAGATGTAGCCTCATTATGGAATATAAATATTACAATCCAATGCAATTCAGAATTATTGATTATTCCCATGAATATTTTCACTAAAATATATTAAGGTCTTTTGATGAACGAATATATTTTTTCTTTAATTTTTTTTTAGAATTTAGTTGTTGAATATTAAAAATAATTTATACAACTTTTATCTTTTTTATAAAAATAATAGTAAATTGTTAAATAATAAGATCAAAAATATATTACTTTAATATTTTGGGATTGTTTTGAAATTTTTTATTTTTTAGTGATTATTGAAAAATAATTATTTTATTGATTAAATTATTTTATATTCATTAATTTATATATTTAAATATTTTAACATGACTAAAAAATTCATTATTTCTATTTGATTAAACACAATCTTATTAATTACATTTGAATCTAAATTATGCTAAAATTTTGTATAAAAATAAGTTCAAACCTACTTTTTTCTTTTGGAATTATATTTTTCTTCATATTATATGGTATTATATAAATTGAACTTTTACACACATATAAATTTTAATTTTCAAAACATAGATTTTATTTGTTTTATAATAATGTTCAAATTTGGTAAGTAGTTCAAGTATATTTTTTTTAAAGATTATTAATTATTGTAAATTCATGTTTCCCTTGATAGGGTAAATTGATTAATTAATGCCTATAATAATTTTATAATGACTATAAATCTATTTAAATTCATCTCTATTTCTTTTCAATGAATTTTATCGAACCATCCTCAACTACAATTCAATTATATGTCCCTTTGATTTCATTATTCATTGAGAATGAAATATATATTATATTTATTAATTAATAAATAAATAATATGATTCTTTAAATATTCATATCAAAAATATTTATTCATATGTATAAAATGATATTATGTTTAGTTATTAATGATTCATTGAAATATGCATGAAATTTTTTATTTTTTTACAATTAGTGAATTAATAATTACCTGAGATCCTTACACAATGCCAACACAGTGCCTATTTATGTAGTAAAAACACCAATTAAATTATTTGAGAATCATTGAAACAAATAATTTTTTTCAGAATTATAGTGTTAATATATTTTTTCGTATAATTATTTTTTACTAGTGATGTTTTAAAATATTATATTCAAATTAAATTGCTACCAATATTTTTATATATTGAATTATGTGAATAGTTTCTGATATTTATTTAATTGTAACATAACTGAAATAATAATTTATATAATTAATTATTACTCAAAAAGATATTATCATAAAAAAATATAAGAATATTTTTTTTTATAATTTCATCATTTTATATAATATGTATTCTATAGTAAAATTATTAACCGCCCAAAATTGTAAAAAATATTGATATCATTGTAATCATATGAATGACTAATTTGTGTTAAAACCAAGTAAAAGTTGTGAAAAAATATAATAAAAATGTAATATTATTAGTTTTTGATAGAATTTAGACCTAAAATTATCAATAATTTAAATATATGATTTCTATCCATAGGAACTTGAAAATTAAATTATATTGATTTATGAATTTTATTAATTCAGTTGATTCCCCTCTCCCTTATTATAAAATGAATCCACCTATTATATCTTAATCACACATATAAATCCACTTATTTGAAAAAAATTAAAAAAAAACATTTTAATTTACATACATACTTTTTGAGGTTCTAGTATTTTTAATAGATCATATATATGGCCTTTAAGGAAATTTCCATATGTGGATCTTCAGATAGTAGGTAATCAAATTAAATGCGTGTTTTTATTTTACTTCAACCTATAAATATTTCATATATATACTAACCATTAATATATATAAAACAATATATCCTATATAAAAATAATATAATATTTTTTTTGAATAATATTATTAATATCATTTTTCATCTCATGGTTAATGATACTATCACACATGCATATTTATAAACTACTACCTCCACATAGATATTTGAATCATATTCCATCACAACATAAAATAGATTTGTATAAGGGTGTAATTAATTAAATTAAATATTATTTATTATATAATTATTTATTTTATATGGTTTATGAGTGTTTATATTTACATCGTTCTATATGTAGTTAATTGTAGACACCACTCATGCTTATGTAAATACTATGGTATCTACAAAGTGATGAAATTCATTTTTCATCACCAAATTATATGAATTTTTGTAAATATTTATATAATGAATATATTATATATATATTTATATATTAAGGTTTAATTTTTTTTGAGATTAAGAAACCCAGATTGATGGGATGTACTATAACTGGAAAACCAAAACTTACATGAAAAATTAAACAGTTAACACTAGAAATGATGATGATACCAAAAGATTATAAATAAATGGATGATAATAATTTATTATTAAAACATATATTTCATTTTTATAATTAATATATATATATATATAATTCAATTTTATTAAACAGGTTGTTAGATAAATTACTAATAAAATATAACTTGAGATAAGTGTTTCTAGTCACAATTTTATTTTCTAGATTTATATAACATATAAAAAAATTATATTGTTGGCTATATATTATGAAAATTATTGTATTTTATAATTTCTTCCCTGAGAATTAATTTGATTTACAAGCCCATATAATAGTTTTCTTTGAAAAGGACTTTATTTATCTATTACAAAAATCATGATGGTTCTAACTCCCAGTATTATTTCATTGATAAACGTTTGATATTATGAACATTTTTAGGTTTATGTACTATTTATAATTATCAATATATTTGTTTTATCATTAATATATATATATAAATCAAATTTAATATTTTATTTGAGTATATTTCATTAATATGAGTTCTGATTCAAAAAGAATGAATTCCATAAGGTTTTTTTTAATTTCATTTATTTTCATGATTATATATGATAAATATCCATTGAAATAAATGTAATGGATCATAACAATGACAAAATATATATTATTACCCTATTTTAATTACTGGCGTTTTTATGCAACATTACCATTTTAAATTTTGGTAATAAAAAATTCTAAAATTTGTTTTGAAAGAAAATCCGATCAAATTTCATCTCTCATCAACAAAAATTTCCTTCCATGTCCATTCCCTATAAAACCATTTAATTAAGTATATAACATATACTATAAATCTTTTTAAATTTTCATTTCCTTAATTTATAATGTATTTAGAATGTTTTATCAAATTATATTTCAAAATATTTTTTAAACTAGTTATTTTTGAATTCTTTATAATGTTTGTGTAGAATGTTTTCAATTAATATATTCTAATTGGATAGATTATCCTTCCATAATGACCATTCTATATTTTGAATCATAATATAAGGTTTCCATTATTATTTTTTCAGTGAAAATGTTTCTTTATATTTTCAATGAATATTAGTTAATTTTTTTAAATTGAAATATATATTTTCTAAAGCTTTCATAGAATTTTTTGAATGATATTTATACATAATTTTTAACTATGTCAATATAAATTAATATTTAATTTTATTAAATGGGAATAATATATATAGACACCATCATTTTTATTTCTCAATAATATGTACAATTATTTGATGATGATATGACTACGAAACTCGTACATTTTGATTGGTTATGATATTATGAAATAGTGAAAATATTTTTATCTTATAAAAATATATAATATTGAATCCATTTTTTGATGGTTGGGTCCCTTATATTCTTCAAATTCATTGGGAAATACCATATATCTCAGCAAAAAATTATATAAAACAAGTTAATTTTCACAATACTCTATTGAAAAAACATTATGGAATCTTGATCTACTATGGTATGGGAGACACATTGTGATATCTAATCTTCTATAATATATGAAACATGTGATTACTCATGATCATATATGTTATGATTTTATTAGTAGTTAAAATTTATATATGATACATTTTACTTGCCTATTATAGAACAGAAATATGATGACTTTTCGACATTCTTTTGTTTGAACTCATTATTCATGATTGATATTTTGATGATTCCCAAATCATGTAAAATACTAATGTTTTATTTCATGATTCATGTTTATGATATATAACTTTTTTGATACAATTTTGAACCATTAATCATATGTTCTCATAACTTTATGTCCATGATTTTATTACGTATTAACATTGATTGAGGTATGCCATATTTACTCTTATTGGGTAGTAGATCTAACCACATCTAGTGATTAATTTTTTCCCAGATAATAAAGATTGTTACTAAGTATGATGATTTTAAAAGGTTTCCTTATATAAATAATTATTTTAGCATTCAATGATATAAAACATTAAAAAGATAATTATCTATATTGCTACCAAGTAAACCAATACTTTATGGTTCTTAGGTATGTTTATTTAGGAGTTATGTTTAATATTAAATGAAAATATATAATATAAATGTGTGAAATACTTGTCTCTTGAAGTATCGTCATCCAAAATTATATATAAAATATTCCTTTTCTATCCTGAAGTTGGTTGTTTTCATGAAAAAGTCATTAATATTACTATTACTAGAAAATAATATTTCCTGATGGATTTTTCCTATAGGTCTGAGAATATAATAACCATATATATATAGACATATAACCTCAATATATTTAGTATATTTTATTAATATACAAAAGATGTTATTTTAGGGCATATGAGGGGTCTTTTATATCTTATTTGGTGTATTTTCCAATTTTGATTCATTTTTTATAAAATTATCAACTCTCACTTATGGAATATTGCATTGATTTATCACATCTTACAATATTCAAAAGATATGATGTATCCTTTTATTACTACAAAATTTCCAATTTTTAGGGGTTTTTGAATTAATTATTTGAATATGATACAATTATATAAATTTGAATTGTGAGCCTACAAATAAAGTCAATGAATGTTATATTCTAGATAAAAAAATGTTAATAATATTTTAAAATTTTGGAAACTAAAATTTTTATTATGATCTTTCCATAATATTTTAAATATTTTTTTCAAGTTCTTTGAATAGCTATATATTTAATGTAGATAAGTTAAGAACTAATAATTATTAATATTATATGGACCGTGATTGAATTAGGTTTATCTCTATGTCATTCTCTATGGGAAATAAAATTATATTCACATCATTGTGTTTTACTAAAAAATAGTGTTTTTTAGTATTCTCCTAGACCATTTCACATGGGTTATTATATATAAAATAATTTATTGTGTGAAATTCCATGACATTTTTAATTGGGAAATATATTTATATGGTATAAAAATTAGTTTGAAAAAATATTTTATATTTTGTATTTGATATGGACTTCTCTATGTTCATTAGATATGTAATTAGAATTTGGAATTAAGAGACACATAAATTAAATGGAAATGTGTTTAAATAGTCTCAATCACTAGACCAAAAAACGAGTAATTATACAATGAATCTACTCTTGGGATTAATATTTAGATCATAATTATTTTATGTTTGAATCCACCCCTATAATATGAGATGATTAATTTTTTATGGTATACGAGTTAAAGGTATTCACTCCATTGGAAACCTTGAATTGTTCAAATGAGAGTGGTTGATCAAATAGGTTCTCCAACTAGATAAAAGTAGTGAGATAAATATAATGTCCTAAATTATTACATTTCCTCAATTGATTCTATCAAATTTATTTCACCTTGTCTCAATGGGATGTATTAGAGAGTTTGGAATTACTCAATGAGTCCTAGTATTTTCATAAGCATGCCTTTATTAGATCAATTGAAAATTCTATGAGTGTTAGTAGAAAAATCATCTTTATATAATAAAATATTAGTCTCATATTAGATAACATATAATATTATGTCTATAAATGTTAATTTAACATATCTTTTATAGTAGTCTTCTATTTTAGAGGGTTATTCATGTCTACTTAATAGAATCATGATATCTATAATATTATGAAGCTATGGGAACGATTCATCCATCTGGTCCATCAAACCACTGGTTAGGTCCTTTGATTCGGCATGGAATATGGGCCACTTATTTTCTTTAGGTCAGTTGACTATCAAGGCCATCATGCCACCACAAGGCCTTCAAGCCACCCCAAGGACTTCAGTCCATGTGAAAAAATGAAGAATCAACCAGTCAGATAATAAAGTACAAGGTGCTAGATACAGATTCATAGTAGGAAAACTCACCAGAGTAGTGGTAAACTAAATTAGAATATTGAGATGATATGAAAATTCCATTGGTACCAGGATTTTGTAACTCTACACACGACAGTTACCCGACCATCCATGAAAAGGAAGAGTTATGATATCACGACATTTGCAGGGGAGGGGCAGTTCCATGTTGTCTTTTCTAGATGATTACCTCAAATACGTATGGGTCATGTAATATTCACTTAAGACTTAAGGCCATGTAATTGTTTCCCCACACACTTTTTGAGGGGGATTATAAAAAATAAATAAAAAATATGAAGGTCTTCGGGCCATTCAGGTTTGGAAAATAAGTTTCATTACTCAATCCCTTCTAAAGACGCATAATAAAGAGACCCAAAATAATATTTATTAAAGGATCTAGGGTGGTCTCGAGCATACGTTATCATTCAAATTGGATGTAATGTGAAAAAATGTATAATTTTCATGAAATACAATTATTAATTTCTTAGAATAATTATTATACAAACACTCATATTCTCATACATCTTTTATTATGGGTATATTTTTTTCCTTTGAATTATGAAATATTATTTTGGAATCATCATTGATGATTTATATAAGAATCTCAATTTAATATATATTCATATATATTAGGATGAAATATCCAATGTTATGAACATTATTTATTATGTTGGTCAATACCTACCTTTTTTAGGATTCATGATTCTAATGAATATTATTTGACTATTCTTAATGTTAGACATGGTGTATCTGGTATCATGTTCATGATACAAAATTATTTATTCATAGATTAAATTTGATGAAGAATATTCTAAATTGAAATATCAAACATGTTTTGGTTCTAGTGAATATGATACGACTATATTTAAATTCAAAGTAGGGTTGCCACTAGAATCTGTTTATCATGGGATATATGGTTTTAAGATTCTAGACTGAGTGTTAGGATGTCCATATCCACTATCCTATGATTATTATTTTCATGGAAATATTTTATGGGATCTCACATTGGTCTTATATATCATTTCCTTGATGTTGTCAAGTATTTTTATAAACCCCTAAAATCATACAACAACTTATATGGGTTTTTTATTTTATCAAACTCATCTTGTTTAATTACCATCAATATTTCAAAATTCTATTTCTAGAGAGCCTATATCAGTAGAGAATACATTAAATTCCTCCTCCAAAAAATTATGTTGGGGAATTTCACATTGTCAAACTATTTGCAATTGGAATAGCAGAAAATGCTACTTTCACACAATTTTAAGCTGATCATGTAATGTAATTTAACATGGATATCCTCATATATTTATATAATAGAAAAAACAATACTATGACATTAAATTAATTTTGGGTCCTATAATATATAGATAAATAATAATTGTTTAGTTTTATTTATTTTTTAAAAGTTTCAATCTCCCTTCCACAGCACCAGGAATCATGGTTAAGGAAATACCCAAAATCACTAGATCCATAAAATTATGACAACATAGAGTTTACAAAAATCATTAATGTACGAGTCAATTCAGTCATTAAAAATACAAATTCTTTATTAGATTTATTTTTTCATTATTTAATTTACTTTTTTACGGTAAATTATATAGAGACATGATTATTTAATCTTACAGATCCAATTCCATGATTAGGGAAAATGATAGGTAGATTTTATAGAATATCTTTTTGTGAAACAATTTGATATAAAATTCATATTTGTGAAAAATTATAGTGACTAGTAAATATAGTTAATTTCATATGGGGATTATTTTGTGAACAATTTATATTTTAACATGTATGTATGTCCCATTCAACTTTGAATGATCAAACAAAGAATGTTAATATTTATCTGAAATATTTCCTTCATTGGTCATGATTCCTCAACAGTTGTAAATACTAAATAATTAAGGATTATCATTAATCAACATTTACAATGGGAAATATAATTTTACTAAATTATTGTAAAATATATTATATGTTGGATGGGATAATTTCATATAAAATCCGTTCCATTATCCATTTTAGAGAAAATGATCTGTATGAATTTCCAATTATTTATTTCTCATTAATTTTAAGGTCGATTGAACTATTATAATATTTTATTGGGAGGTGTATTTTATAATGGTGGCTTAATGTCATTAGATTCATTAAATACCCTATTAATTGGGGTTTCAATAATTTCCACAATAATGACACATATTTATTAACACTTATTAATGGCCTCTTTATTATCTATATCTATATTGATTGGGGATCCATCCATTTTTGAATACCCATTAAATATTTATTCTTTATTATTAGTAGGGATTGATATAACAATATCATGTATAAAATTATAAATATTATCTTAGTATTCCCAATAACTATTTCTACTCTCCAATTTGAACTAGATGATCCTCCTTGTTTAGTAATTTCAATGGAATATATATGAACTTCCATTGAATATTAAGCTAGTGGGGTGATCTTTTGATTAGTTATATATGGTCTCCCTTATCCTTATAAGCTAAGAAATTATATATTTTTGTGTTATTTTGGTTGAATCTAATTATTTCTTGGTTAGTATTATAGATTATTGGAGATTTTGATAGCAATATACGTCATACTTTTGGAAAGGGTGGTACCTAAATTATAGTTTCATCTATGGTCATTGGATTCACCATTTCATAGGATCATATGTTAACAAGTAATTGAATAAGGGTGTTTTTTGTGGTTTTCAATAGAACCACCAATTCCATCAATGGGTTATCCATTATAGTAGGTTCTCTTTACATGGTAGGATTATATATTCATCTTATTTATTTAACATATTGAATGGAACAAACTATGGATAACCTAATAATGTTTTTGATTTCATTGATAATATTTAATTTTTTACATTGGTTGTAGGGAGATCATGTTGAGTGAGAAGATAAGAATTATATCTTCTTATTTTTAAGGTTTCACATAAATTTACTACATTACATTCCACATTTAGTAATAAGTTAGTTAAAATATTAAAGAGGGAACTTAGAGAGAAATTTTTATAGAATGTATTCGGTGAAATATTTTATAATCTACCTTTCCAATATCTATGTTTATATATGGTGTGAAATATCATCAATAAGATGAAAAATTACACATAAATTACATATGAAGTTGTATTAAAAACTATCTCATTAGCTGTAAGACACAAGATTCCCAACTATAGGTAGATCAGTAATGATAAAATGTTACCATTTTTTATTGATTCGTTTAAAATGATTTTGATATTTATAATATGATATACTCCATTCACTATAGATCATACATATATCCCATATGGTGTGGTAGAGGTATGGTATGTTCTAATCCGGAAAAAAAGTCATTCCAAACTCATGAGTGAAAATTGAAGGTATATAATAAGTACTTTACCTATATACAGTATAATAATTATTTCTTGTGGATTGAATCATTCATGAGGTGATGGATATTATAATTGATCTAAATATAATGACAATATTTATACCTTCTTATCTTAAAGGTGTGTAGCTTCTAATATATCATTTGAACCACCTATATAATGGAATCATTTAACTAAATAGATTGATACAAATATATTTTCATATTTTTTTGATCATGTTAGAACACAATAATTCAATGATGAAACATTTGAGAGTGAAAAATTTCATCCTCAAACCGATATTATGGTTAGTGGGAATTTTTCAATAATTTACCATCCTTGTAGATAATGGGTTTTTGAAAAAACATTATTATATGAATTATTTTCAAGGAATATTGATCTTAGAGTAGATTAATTCATCTAATCCTTTGTGAAAACATTCATATAAAGTAATTTTTTATTATAGTGATCTTTCGCACCTGGAATGATTATAAATATAAATCATATTTATTGTTTTTAAAAAATATATATTGTAAAATTATGAATTTCCTTTTAATATTAAATAAATTAGGGTATCAAGGTATTGGTGAC
The DNA here is from genome assembly GCA_963277665.1 of Viscum album. Taxonomy (NCBI): domain Eukaryota; kingdom Viridiplantae; phylum Streptophyta; class Magnoliopsida; order Santalales; family Viscaceae; genus Viscum; species Viscum album. The sequence goes on along the minus strand of CAUJRU010002147.1, from coordinate 31,108 downwards.
ATTTATGATTACAATCTCTCCCTAAATGATAGAAATTAGTATTAGATTACCCCCAGTAAGGAATATTCAATATCCTTATGGTTATATCATCCACAAGAATTATTTAATTGATCATTATGGTAAATAGATAAATTTTGTTTTCATTAATGAAAATAAATAAATATTAGTGTTCATTATTGCATTATCATTATTTTTTCATCCCACCGTATAAATGTAACTTGGAAGTCAACATAGATAACAATATAGGATTTTTATGGGCCTTAAGTGCCTTGTTTTCGTATGGTGTATTTACAACCACATTTTTAAAGGTTTATATTTCCCTAATTCAGCATAATTGTTTTCTATTAATATTGGATTATTAGAGAAAGTGTTACCCCAGTAACCAATTTCAAGGAATTTTTTTACAGGGTTTGTAAAAATAGAGATGCATAGGTGATCTCTGGGGAATAATTTTATAAGTGAACATGATGTGGGTGATACAATGGTCTACTTTTTTCAAAAATGGGGGTGTGTGTGTGTTTTTAAAAAATCTCAAAGGAATGATCACAGCCATGATGATTCAATTTAGGAATTTTATAGGTACAAAATTCCAAATTTAATTGTAATACTGAATGATTTTGTGAAATAATATTTTTTCAAGTAACATTATTTTCATTGATACCTTGCTATAAATGCATCCCCTAGATTCAATTAAACGTAATATAGTATAACATTATAACTTATCCATTTAATTGGTAGTTATGAATAGAGATATGAAAATTATAAATATTATTTTTTTAAAAAAATGTATAAAATAAAATCACTGCTAATCAATAAATTAGAAATTAAATAAATAATCATTTGAAAGTAAATGAGTATTTTTTTTGAAAAAAAATTATTCTTAAAATGTGTTTTCATAATAATAAATTAAATTATTTTATACTATTGAATTATTTTAATGAAATATATATATTATGTATTAAATTAAATAATTTATAAATTATATAATATTTTTTCTAGGCATTCGATAATAATAAATCTAGTTTTAGGCTTAACAATTATAATTTTCCAAAATGTATGTTCATTAATTTTGGGAATGGAATATAAAAATAATATTTCACACTAATATACAATTTTTTTAAAACAATTTTTTTTTCAAATAAAATTTTCAATTTTATTTTAGAGGTATTTTTTTTCTAATTTTCTGAAAAGATTAATTTGTCGATGAACTGTGAAAATACTATATTTATAGAAATTTTCTTTTCATTTGAAGCATTAAAAAATTTATATTTAGTTAAAAAATATTTTAAACATAACATTAGATAAATTATAACATTTTTAATATATTTTATGTCATTGGTTAAAATTTTATTTTAAATTCTAATATTAATTTTTTTAATACTTATTAATAACTATTCATGGTAAAAACATTTTTTCATCACCTATGTGGGATTAATTTTAAATTAAATTTGGAATCTTATATTAATTTAATATTAAACAATATATTTCACATTTTTTATCAAAAAAACTCATATAAGATTATAGTTATAAATTAATTTGTTTCTTAGTTAATAGTAAAAATAATAAACAACTAATTACTACAGTTAATGTTAAATCATGGTTTTGCCTATTATATGTGCTTGAATTATAATTAATATTCAAAAAAATGGTTTTTTAATTTATTAATTTGAATTACTATTTGTAATTATTGTTTTAATTTATCTAATAATTTTTTTATATTTAATCTTAATGTATAAATATCCTAGGTAAAACAACTAGTTACCAGAGTGAGAAATAAAATTATAAAAGAATGCGTCATTATTGGTTAATGGAATATTGATATTAATTTTTATTATTTATTTTTTATTGGTTGAGGTGTGGATATACCATATAATCCATCCAATACATTATTTATCTATTATGGAGGAACTTTTCATGAGAGCGACTTCACATTATTGATTATTTTCTGGTATTTATTAAAATGGATCTCCTTCCATCTTATGAAAGGGAAACTACTATCATCATTTATACACATATACAATGACTTTTGGTTCAGATAGTCCCATTAAATATACCTTCATTACACCATTTAACTTGTCTTGGAGACCATGTTTTGATTTATAAACCATCCTAGGATTGTCTTTGTTGAAAACATACTGTGGTTTTCTTAAGAAGAGGTATAGTTCATAAACATGAGTTATTATTTTTTTTCTCCCAAAATTATCAAATATCATTAAAATATGAATAAATAATTAACCTTTTATATTAAATATAACATGAAAATATTATGCTAATGGAATTACATATACCCACATCCTCTTCAATCAAATTGGAAACAAAAATGTTATTCTTGTGTACGATGAGATACTAGCTCTCGAAATGATGTAATTAGTTTTTATTTAATAACCTTTCATAGATAGAGATAATGAGTGAATTTATAAATACCCTGACCCTAGATGCATAAGTTTAGTGGATAATATATCACTTTGGAACAAGATATAAGAAATCGCATCCCAATGGACTGAATTGTATTGTATTCTTGTTAAATAAAAAAAGATACTTGAAATTATCCTTATATTACATAACATAAATTAGAACATAATATTTACATTGAGAAATAATTTATTCCAATTATAATATCCCTATATATCTATGAAAAAACACTTTATGGTATCCTAGGTAAAAAAACATTAGAAAGGTGTGATCTTAGATGCCCAATAATAGTGTGCGTACAATAGAATCTATCATTAATAAATATGAATAACTGATAATTTAAGGTAAATAACTCAAAAAATACATTAAAAATTATACTCGAGAATAAAATAGAACGAATAAAGGATGATTAAATATTCCAATTAAACAATCACATGATGTAATAACCTAATTTTTTTTAAATATAATTCCCCCGAAATATAATTAATTTGATTATAATTATTAGGGATATAAAAAATGAACTTATTTGGTTTATTAAATAATATAGGATTTAAAGACCAATTAAGTATCATTACTTTTTAACAATATATCTAATGAATAGTGATCATATGATTAGTATAAATATATGGGTATAACAAACCTATTTGAAACTAACAAAGGGATTTATGGCCTCAAGCAGTGGGATCATACCCTACATAGCCCATTTATCAGTGCATACAAGGGAGATTGCATCACTATAATTTTAACATGACAAAGCCCAATATTATATACTATAACATAATCAGGAACAATATTGATAATTGGAGAAGTTCAATCTCATCGAGATCACAACCCAAACCATGTACGCCAAACCACCATGTGAATGTATCACTACCAGCCACCTTATTCTTAGAGAATTATCACGTGCATTAAAGGGATATGTATCAACAAACTAATAACATCAATGTTTATATTTTACATAATAATAAATTTAATTTCGTTTTATTATTGTTACTATAAAAATTATATTTTATATTGATAAAATAAAAGAGAAACTAAAAGATGGAGTTATATCAAAATTTAATTAAGATATTTATGAATAAATAGATTATTAAAATAGATATAATTATATTAATATATTGTTATTAAATAATTTTTATTAAATATAACTGAAAAAATATTTTTTATAAACTAAAATGTATTTTTTATACGGGTTCGAAAACTCTTATTGTAAAAACACCTATCATTTGTGAATAAATATTGAGTATAATTTTAAATTTAAAAAATAACATATATAGAAAATTATTTTGAAAAAATTAATTTTATTTTTGGAATCATAACATATAAATTATCTAATGGTTAATTATTCAAAAAAAAAGTTAGAGAGTCAATTTTTTTTGTAATAAATAAATATGGTATATATATACGGTGTGTTTTATGACATCATAAGGTAACAAAATGGTGTAATAAAATCAAAATGTGTATCAATGACCAAATATATGATTACCCTTCAAAATAATGCAATATTTAGTTTATTAAATTAATTTTATAAATATTCTATGAATCCTCAAAGAACTAAATTATATTTTATGGTATTAATATCAATTCTTTAAAGGCATGACTCACATCCACATCATTACTGATAATATTTAAATAATTTTGGACATTGGACTTATAAATAATCTAAAACACCCAAATTTGGGAGAATCTGTGGCAAAAAAATCTGAGAAGATTTTTTGTTTTTGTTATTTTATTATATAGAGTCCAAAACCTATGTTTGAGAAATATTAAATTACATCTTTCACTTTCTTATATAAACCCACCCATTATCCCATTTGCCTTCCCTCAAAAACCCTGGATCATTTACTTAATCATTAATACCTACTCTAGAGTCCTATAATGGTTTCCCCAAGATCTCAGGAATATCCTCCCAATCATTTGGAATCACCCTTTCAGTGTAAGAGATCTTATCATTCTCCTCTTTATCTAGAAATTTGTATTATCTTATGCCTTTTACCTATATTACCTATTATTGGGATATTTTGTCACGACCCGTCCTCGGGCCGGTGTCGTGACTACCCCAAGCCCGCCTTCCATAGGCCAGGGGCTGGCGACTAGCACCAAGGCGTAAATCCCAACAAAAAGGGAAGGCATTGCCTTTGAAAAGTAAACAAGCACCACAGAGAAAGCAAGCGGAAAAGTAAACACTAAGTAAAACTATACAAGCTGTGCTGAAAGTAAAAAGGGGCCGGAAATACAAGCCCAACTGTAAAGTACAACTGAAAGGAAAAACAGCAACTGAAAAGGGAAAACTACAGCGTCGAGCCGTCCTCCGGAAGTCCCACCTGAAGGGTGGGTACAGATAGCCTCCACTGCTCCTCGGGTCCACCTAACCGCTCCGAGTACGTCCCGCCCAGTGGTCCACCTCCAGGTACTGTCCTGCTCCGCACGCCTCCTCCACGATCAGCGCTGTCCGTCGTCTGAAACCAACACCATGAAGTGCGGGCATAGCCCGTGCAGGGGTGAGTATAAGCTACTCAGTAGGGACCCCGAGACCCCCGAAGGTCTTCCGAAATCCACAAAGGATAATCCACAAAGGAAAGATACAATCACGAAGTAACATCTGACACGGCTTAGGTATATGCCCATACATATACCTATGTTTTCAATTCCCGTTCGGCTCCAACGTCCGAGCCCAAGCACAACCCAGTCCACACAGGAAAGCAAAACGTATACCCACGCAGGATAGAGCAACACAATCCACAAAGGAGAGTAACACAAGATTCAGCTCACACAGGTATACTTCTTCGGATGACGATAAAGATGATCATTGAACCATCTAAGTCGTCTGACCCACGAAGGATCGATAGGTACTAACCTTGCAGGGACCCACACAGGATCGGGCCCACGCAGGACCTGTAGAAGTTGGCTCACACAGAACCGCTGAGAGATGACCCACACAGGATCGGGCCCACACAGGACCGGGCCCATGCCGGACCTGTAGGCGCTGGCTCACACAGAACCGCTGAGCGCTGACCCACGCAGGATCGGACCCACACAAGATCGGGCCCACACAGGACCGGTAGCACTGATCCACGTAGGGTCGCTGAGTGCAGTAGTCATCGCAGTCCGCTGAGGATCTCTGCCTAGTCGTCGCCGCAGTCCACTGAGGATCTCTGCACGGTCGTCGTCGGGGTCCACGGAGGATCTCTGCACCGTCGTCGCCGCAGTCCACTGAGGATCTCTGCACGGTCGTCGCTGTCGAAGTAGCAGTCGCAGCCAGCACTAGGGTTCCCGCACACAGCAAGCTCGTTCGGGAAGGTCCGCTCCACGAGCCGAGAGGCTGATACATCAACTGACACGAAGTCTGAAGTTGATGTATCCAAAAGTTTCGTATCGTCAACAGGAACTCAACGTCGCAGACGGCGCGTCAATCGGACGCCCGGTCTGAGAGATATTGGCATTTTCGTCCCAGGGGCCCGGTTGGTTTTTAAGGCAAAACCAACCCAACCGCACTCCACCTGCGTCCAAACCTCGGGCGGAGTATGCCAAAAGATCCGTCTCACTTAGAGGAAATCAACAAAGCTGACGGCACGTCAATCGGACGTCTGTAGTTCAAGATATGAGCGTTTCCGCTCCGAGGGCCCGGTTGGTCTCGTGTACGAACCAACCCGGCCGAACTCAAAGTATTCCGAAACCTTGAGTGCGATATACCGAAACGACCGTCTCGATCCAAGAATCGTGTTTCCACTGACGGCAAGTCGTTTGGAGGCACGAAGCTCAAGATACGGGCGTTTGAACGAAAACGTCCGAAGATGGGGGGTACGGGCCCGGGCCGACCCGGCCCGACCCCCCTGGGTCGGCCCGAACCGGGTCGACCTGACCCGGATCCGACCCGGCTGGCCCGGCCCGGCCCGGCTAGGGCCGGTCCGGCTCAGCCGGCTCGGCTTGGCCGAGCCGCGCGGGTGGAAGCTGCGGGCGCTGACCCGCGGCTTGAAAAAGGACCGCGGCCCGCGTGCGGGCCGCGCTGGCGAGCCGCGGACGCGCTGAGCCGCGTCTGCCCGGATGAACCGCACCCGCGCGCCGCGGGTACGTTTGGCCGCCGCCGCCGCGGCATCAGCCGCGGTGGATTTCGTCCGTCGGTGCACCGGGGCGCCGCCGCCTCCGGCCGCCGGCACCGCCGAGCCGGTGACCCGCGCCGCCGGCAACTTCCGCGGGCCGCCGGCGTCGCTCTGGTGGCCCGTTTTCCTTTCCGTTTGCGCCGTTGCTCCTCCCAGGATCCGTTCTTTACTGCGGGATCGTCAACCGTCCGCTGCGGCACGTTCCGTCGTCGACCGTCAAATCCGCACAAAATGAAGAACGGCGGAGGGTCGTCGGGCCGTGTTCGTTCGGCCCGCACCCTCCGCGTTAGAGATAAACAACCGGGAGAAAAACGATCAACACATGATCCAACAATTTTAATTAAAATAAAATTGTTCATTGAAAACCGGCTTTTTAATTTTCAAGAACGTTCATAAGAAAATTAAAAAGGGGTAATTTTCAAAAATGAATCCCTACCTTGATGATCGTCGTGCGCGGGCGTTCTTCGCGGAAGAGACCGTCGCGGAAGAGATCGATCGTCGCGTCGTCGCGGGGAGGCGTCGCGTCGTCGCGGATTCCGGCGTTGAGTCGGAGAGCTCAACGAATCAAGAACAACAGATTTAAATTATTAATATTTAAATCTGTGTTTCGTTTAAAACCAAAGAAAATAACTTGAGAGGAAATCTGAAAGCACTCACCTCGAATGGTCGGTGATCGGAGATCGGAAGAGCATCTCGGGCGAAGGCGTCGTCGATTTCTGGGTTCGGCGTTCTTCGCGTTCTTCGCGAGGGAGAAGAAGTTGCGAGGGTTCTCCCAAATCTTCTCAAGTGCAAATAACCAGAGGTTAAGCGTTGGTCTTATTTTATTATTACGCCAACGAATTTGAAAAACTGGTTAAGAAACGATCCATCAATTCGTTGAATTAATTCAACAAAAGAAACGACCCATTTAATTCACGAAAGAAACAACCCATTTAATTCACGAAATAAACCGCCCAATTAAATGGTCTGTTAAGGATTTAGAAAACGCGTCGGTTGACTTTCATTAAGACGGGTTTTCACGGGTGCGTTTCTTAGCGGAAAGAAACGGCGGGGCTCGTGCGGGCCCCACCTCACAAATATCCTACCAAGGGGGTAGGATATTTCTGGATAGCATCCTATCCAGTTCAACTCAGTTCAAGCCTCCTTTATGTGGCTTCAAGTGGCTTCCATGTGGCTTATGTGAAATAAAATAAAGTTGTCGCAAAATTATTTTATTTCTTAACTTTAAGCCCGAAAATTAAATACCACACCCAAGCAAACGCAACTCCGGAAGAGGCGTTTCTAAGCGAATACCGGCGCTGCGATTTCTTCGGTGCCCTCAGAATTCGATTCCGGGCACCGGTTCAAAAGTTAGAAAAACCCGCTCATCCGTTCACTGAACGTACCCGAGCCGAACTTCAGAAAATGATTCCGGGCACACCAGGCCTCGGAATCAGGCGCCGTCAGAAACTGCGTTCTTGTAAAATTCCAAAGAAAATTAAGAAAAAAAATTTCCTTGAAATTTACGTGTCTTTGCATATTTTATCTCATATGAAAAATTATTATCCTATAATGACTAATTGATTAAATTCCCTTTTCAATCTCATTAATCTCTACTATGTAAATTTATAAGGCCCCATTATGCTGTCGAAATTTCAATGCACTTTTACATACCTAAACAAAAATATAGTGAAATCACATAGCCATTTCATATCAAGGGTGTTTAACATGATGCAATAATACATATTTTATTGGATAATTACATGTATGTGTTGAAAACTCCATGATCATATAAAAAATGTGATGATAAATGAATCCATGTTGTATGATCTATGTGGAATATTTATGCATGCGAATTAAATAAAAGTGACATGTGTGCCCAAAATTTTATAGCACTCTAATGCATTGGAAAATGTTTTTTTCTCACAATACATCATTCACAGGATCATAGAGTGAACCTAATCCATGAATCATCCTTTTAAAAAATTATGAGCTGAATTTTTTCCTAGATCTATGTTTGTGATGAAATGTCTTATTTTTCTACCACATTTCCCATGATACATTTATGAAATCTTGTTATATAGTGCCTCATGGTTGATGTTTATGATTCTCTACACTTTTATGTCTCCTTTATAAGAACATTTTCTAGAATGTTCTACCATTCTTATGTTAAGATTTTCTGATTACCAAACTTTAATTTATTGCTCAACCCTTTCTTATGAATATCCTAATGTTTTTTCATATAGTTTTAATTTTGATGGAATAATATGAGAATATAACAGAAGTATTCAATAATAGTGACACGTTCTCTATTTTATGTTGTCATGTAAGGTACCTAATTTTCATATACACTATAATTATCGATCTTATCAGATTTATTATGAGATCCTTAAATAATAAATCACAAATTAAGGAGTAATAAAGATCAGAGTAGTCATAATTGGTATCAAATAAAACTCTAGTTAGATTTGGTATTTGGTGTTGAAAATTGATAGGAAATATATAGGGATTATAATAAACATAAGTATATATCCCTAAATTTTTATATTTTATATTTTAAGTGTTTTGAAAATAATATCTATCCCTTTCTTGATATTAAATGTGGATGTGGATCTGAAATATAATCACATAGGGGTAAAACCTAAAAAACTTCTTCAAACTAGACTCAACCTGAAATTGGTACATAATAGTTGTCATTTCCTAACACTTGGTTTGACACTCCTATAGGATATGATTTGGAAAACTCACAATCTCATTTTGGACCATTATTAAGGAAAAAATATCAATAATAGAATATTTTAGTAAATTTATCATAGATAACATAGATTGAAATCTTAAAAATTAATATGTTAAGAAATAGATTTCATTTATATGTTATGAATTTAATCTCATTAAATTCCAATTTTTGTGTATAATAGGATGTAAATTATCATCTATTAGTCTATACTGATAATTTAAATGGCTAGAAACATAATATAAATCTGATAAAAATTTCTTCTTCCATAGTTCTACACTTTCTTTCATATCACACATGTTTATTATATGTATTAATTCACCACCCCAATTCTTTGAACTGAAGTTATCAATGAAAATAAAAAATATAAAATTATTGTATGCCAAGAATATAAACACCCACTATAAAAATTTGTTGGATTGACCTACAAAATAACAATTTTATACTCATTTTATGTTAATTTCATTTAATTATTAATATAAATTGTATTTCCCAATATATATCCATCATAAATATCCATGAGAAGAAAATCACTCTCTGTATTGTGATTCATCTCCATATTCTGTTAATGTTCTAGGAGGAGGATGAATCATATTTAGCATCAACATATCAAGAATTGATTTTATGAGAAAGCATATGTAGATCAAATAATTCAGTCTAAGGAATGAATCATCCCCAATGACATTCCCATTGTAATGGAATACCTATATGTGTTTCCAAATGAACGTCCGAGTCATCCTCCTAGATGATATGATGAATTTTCAATCGAGAATACATATGGCTTTTTCCATAATCTATGTCTCTATATGGATTAACTATTGTGAATCATTGGGAGATAAAGAAACCACTACACACGATTATTTTTAAAGGGTTCACGTTCCCTTGTCCTTCCCTGTGGGGTGACCCGATCCTTTTTCTTACGATGAATAATGTGTCAATGTGACTTTTCATTTATTATCATCAGTTAAAAAGATTAATATAAACAAATTCATTATATTCCACTTATTAATGAATTGTTTGATTAGAAATAGAGAGTGAGACACCTCTCCAAGGTAAATCATTGGTCATTGTACTATTAATATTGGAGAAGGAGGATATCCCCAAGAATAATTTCTGAATATGGTACATGCACTACGAGTTCATAGTAATTCTATTATGAATAACTAATGAAACATAAATAGTCATGTACATGATGAATAGAGTCTTTAGATATTATATCATCAAATATGTGGTAGTATTTACAGATGATATCCTATTATACTACTAAATAAAGTAGGGTCATTAGGAGTATCTGTCTATTCTGATAAAAACATTACAAAATATGTTTCTTTATAAAATATATAGAAAATGTTAGTTTTTGTTTATGGAAGCCACATTATTGGTGAATATTATCATTATAATTTAGATATATATTGACCCTTAAAGGATATAATAAATTAGACAATGGACGAGGCTAACATCTTTGAAAGAAATAAATAGTTTCCTTAGATTAGCTATTTATTAATATCGATTGATGATAAATTTCTCATGATTGTAAAATGATTTAACAAAACTATCATGGAAGGGAGTTAATTTTGTTTAGTATTATGAATGTTAAGAGTATTTCAAGATGTTTAAAATTAGGCTCATCATGTAAACATTACTCACACTACCCACAAGTGGAGATATATTCATTAGATTCAGCAATATGTAAAAAAGTGATTATGCTAGGTGTTGATGAAAAATGAAAAAGTGATAGCTTATAACTAAAAGAATATAAAGATCATGAACATAACTACCCAACATAGGATTTATAGTTTTCTACAATGATCTTATATTTAAAAATATTGACTTAATATCACATTGGGGAGATGTTTGAAATATATAAATATTGAAAAATCCTCAAAGTGATAGCTTATTCCCCAAGGAATATCAGAGTCCTGAAGAGAACTACCCAACACATGATTTGGATTTGGAAAAAACGATATTTTCATTGAAATTATGGGGGTAGTATCTCATTGGGGAGATGTTTGAAATATATAAAAATTATAAAATCTTGTATTATATATTTACAAATAAAGATACGAATATGAACCAATAAAGATGGTTAATGCTAATTAAGGACACTGAATGATCAATAAACTACCATATTGGGAAATTAAATTATGTGTTAGATGCTCCATGTAGTAAATGATCCAAAAATTTTAACGTTGATGATAATTGAGAAGGATATGATCATCTTAGACATAAAGTGGATGGACATGGGAATCTTAATAGAAGGATAATCATCAATCCTTTCACAAATTATTTCTCAACCATCACTTCTATAAAATATAAAGGATGTTCATATATATTATCTTGAAATGTAGATGAAATTAAAAGCTATATGTAAATGTAAATTATGAAAGTTAAATGTCATTGAACAAGGAGTTGTATGATTTGGGTCACAAATTTGTGTACCATCAAATCATGAGTTAAAGAAGGATTTGTTTGATGATGCACAAAGTTATACCTTCTCTATCCATCTAGGAGTAACAAATATATATAAATATCTCCAAGAGAACTATTATTGGGTCAATGTGAAGAGTTAGATTGTGGAATATTTATCCATATACATTGTATGTCATCTAGTGAATGAGAAAATGAAAAAACAATGGGGTGATGGAATCCTTAACCAAACTTGTATAAAATGGAGAAACTTATCCCTAGAATTTTTCACCGATCATTGAAAAACAACCAGTGGATATAATTATTAAAGGGTTTTAGGGGATAATTTTTCAAATATAACAAAGTTAATTGAAATTAAAATAGAATTCACACTCTATAAACATTCTAGTAAATACATTAGAAAAGTGGTAAGGCTTTTTGGAACACTATAATCATTTGTATCTGATTGAGAACCAAGATCTTACTATATCATATGGAAGAGTAAAATACATGATCTCAATTCTAACATGAACTTATGTATGAATTATGACCCTCATATAAATGGAAAATATGAGGAGACTATCCACCAACTCAAGGAAATGTTAAGAGAATGCCCAATTGAATCCAAATGAGGATATGAACTAAATATTACTATGGTCAAGTTATAATACAATACTAGTTTCCACTCTGGTTTCCAAATGGCTCCCTATATATAGCTTTATGGGATGATATGTAGATAAGGGTAAGACTATTCATCTATACATAAAGGATACTCAGAGTTGAAAAAGAGCTATGATGATAAATGTCAATGAGACTTTGAGATTGAGGTTGGAGACAAGGTATTACTCTATATGTATTCATGGATTTATGTTATGAGATTTAGGAAGAAGGGAAATATTAGTCCATGATATATAAGATCCATTGATATCCTTGATCACATCAAAGGGGTGGCCTATCTACTAGCACTCCCCACTGAACTATTTTAAGTACATGATGTATTCCATATATCATTATTGAGGAAATAAATACCAGAACACTCACATGTAATCAATCCAGTGGTGGTACTATTGGTGAATGTTCTCTCAAGTGGGGAGAAACTAGTTAAGATCGTAGATTGTAGAAATAGTGTTATACAGAATAAGACAATGGACCTGGATAATATATTTCAGAGAAACCAAAATTTAGTAAAAGTGATGATGGAATCATACAATGTGATGAAACATAATTACCCTCATCTATTTTAGTGTGTGATGTGAAATTTTTGAGTATTAAGTTTCTGAATTGGGAAGATTGTTATTGAATAAACATTTCTAAATAAGATTCTCCTTGAAATTTAATTAAATGAAATATTAATATTATGAATATGAGAAATACTTGAATTTCATTAGGGTCATTATATACTATCATATTTAAAATAATTTTAAGTATCATTATAGTTGATAATATAGTTGTTGAAAAGTGAAAGATTATTAATATGATTATCGGGTTTTAACAAATCTAATTGACAAAAAAAAAGATGTGATGACCTCCACCATAAAGACTGTAATCTATGAAGACCATTTACCAAATATTCTATGGGAGAAAAAATCATTATGATTTAACCTTGGCCAATTGCAAGCTAAAATCTAATATATTAAGTACGAGTGAAACCATTTTTTAGAGATGTTCAAGATCATCATGATCATGACCTAAACATTATACACAGAACCACCCTGTGAATGTCTTATCATCACACAACTTAATCTTGGTACATTTAATGTTGTATTAAAGGGATTTATATTAAGATGCTAAAAATATTATTTTTTATATTATATAGTATAATATATATATTTTCATTTTATTATTGTTAATTTATAAATGATTTTTTATTTTCAAAAAATAAAACATAAATTAAATTTTCATGTAATATTATAATTAAATAGAAAAATTTAATAATTAATAGAATTTTTTAATTGTTAATATTTTATTAAAATATTTCTATTAAATAAATTATATTTAATATAAATGATCATATAATTTTTATAATGTCAAATTTAAATTTTATATGGATTTGAAAACAATTATTTCCAAAAAAACCAGTTATTTCTCAATAAAGCTTGATTAATATATTAAAAGTGAAAACTAAACTATTTATGAATTTATTTTATTAAGATAAATATTATTTTTCTAATCAAACCATCAATATTTTTCAAAATATAATATTTCACAATGTTATGAGATAACCAATATTTTGGGTAATAAATAATAATGAGATAAATATACGGTGAGTATGATGACATCATAATGGCCTTGAAATGTTTTAATAAATACTATAATGGGTACCAAGACCAAATATTTGTTTCCCACTTCTAATATTGTAATATTATGTTGATTTTATTAATTTTAAAAATCATATATAATCATATGAAACCTATAATATATTTTAAGGTTTAAAATTCATTTCTTTAAGGATATGACTCACTACAACATCAAAAAGTGTTATATTTTAATAATTTTTGAACTTTTTATTTTCAAATAATTAAAATCACCCCATTTTGGTAGAAACTATAGAAAAAACCATGGGATGTTTTGGGGATTTGGTTATTTTATTCAATAGAGTCCAAAACCTAACTTTGAGAATTAATAAAGAACACCTATATCGTCTCCTATATATAACCACCCAAGCTCAGATTTCACTTCACTGATTACCCTTATATAAAGTTATTAATCTACCATAAACACTCTATAGTCACCGCAAGGTTCCCCAAATACGAAAATAAACTCCGTTGAAGTATTTGGAATCACCCACTCAAGGCTAGGGATCTTTTCTATGTACTATTTATTCGATCATATTCAATGTGTTTTTCCTTTTATATCCATTACCTATTGTTGAGATAAGTTCTATCATATCCACCATACTTCTACTATGATTATTAATTTATTATATACCCCTTTAAATCTCATTAACATCTTCCATGTACATTTATACACCACCGTTTTGCTGGTGAAATTTCTCCATGATTTTCCATTAAAAAATAATTGTGAATTGAATAATAGAACCCATTGCTTGTCAATTGTGTTAACCATCATTCAGTTATTCATATATTATTTGGGATGTAGATATTTTTATTCAAAACTCTCTATTTCTAGAATAATATGTTATAGTAATTTAATCTATTTTTAAGATTTATATGGAACACTTATTCACATGAATGAAATGAAAGTGACAGGTGAACCCAGAATTATATAATGCTCCAATTCATTGGGTTATGTTTTAGTCTCATGAGAAATGATCTACGAGATTAGAGAGTGATCCTAATCTACCATGTGACATTTTTCAATAATTATGTCTTTTTTGTTACCCATTAATTATGTTCATAATGTAATGTTTTAAGTTGTTTCCACATTACCAATGATGTCTTTGTGTTAACATGCTATATCATTTCTCATTGTTAATACTTATGATTTACACCCCTTTAATGTATCATTGAATTACCTATTATTTAACATGTTATACCTTTATCATGTTATTATTTTCTTATTCCCTTACAAGGGTTTAAAGTACACCATTTTCTTATATATGTCCCGAGGTTATCCCATGCAGTTTTAATATTGATGGAACAATACGAGCATGTTAAAGATGTTTTAAATTGTTTCGATGTATTAAATATCCTATTTTTTATTGTAATCTACCTAATTCCAAGAATCACTAGACTTTTTGATATTATCGGATGTATTATCTGTAATCATATATAATAAATAATTAATTAATGTGTAATTAAAAACATGGTTTTCATAGTTTGTCTCAATGGATTGGAAATTAATTTTGGGATTAAGATTATAAAACACCAGTGGAAGCCTTAGGGAAAATACTAATCATAAGAAGGTATCCCTAAAATTTGGTAAAGTATATAGTAAATGGTTTATCAAGAAAATAAATAACTTTATAGATTCTAGAAGTGAATGAGGCTCTACCATAGATGCACATAGTGTTAACAACAGAAAATAATACATTGAGATATACTAGACCGAGAACTAGTGCATGAAAATGGGCATTGATTCATGCCTAATTTGGCACTATCAGGGTAAAAGAGTTTGTAAATCCACAAGCTCATTATAAATTTTTTTTAATAGAACAAAATGAAAAAATGAGTATATTTCATGAAATAGATCATCGATAACATAGATTGAAGCATAAAAATTCATAAGTTAACATATAAATTTCATTTATAAGTTATCCCTTTAATGAAAAGTATATACATATTTTTGGGTTTAAAAGGATAAAAATTATTATCCCTAAGTCAATATGTAAAAGTAAATGGTTTGAACCATAACAAAAAATTGGAAGGTAGGGATATGTTTCATAGTTCTATTCATTCCTTCATATCACAAAAGTTGAGTTGAATAATTAAAACACCACAAAAAATAACGGAATTAGTGGTGTCCATGAAAATAGTAATTTGGGAAATTATCGATTCTTATGTATATAATCATACTTTTTCATGATTTTTTGGTTAAAATTACAATTACACCATGTGATACTCTATTTATTGGAATGAGATTCAATTCTGGGTATAGATTGTATTTCCTTATATATATCCAACATAATTTTTTTCATAAAGGAAATCATTATCTGTATCATGAACCATCCCTTGATTATATAAAAGATCAAGGAAGAGGATGAGTTTTATTTTTTACCGACATATTTTGGAGGCATATTATTTCCATATAAGCAATCATATATTGATTGGAATATTTATTTGAATGAAATGATTATCTTAAAATACATTCCCATTGTGGGGGAAACATAGTTGTGTTTCTCGATGAATTTCCTTGTTGTCCACCTAGAAAATATGATGAATTATAAATCAAGAATATACATGGGGTGTGGCTATTTCCCATGACTATATATTAAATAGCTATTGTTGAACTTGAAGAGTTGAATAAACAATTAAAATAGAATAAATAAAAAGGGTTTATACACCCAATTACTTCAATATAGGGTGTACTAGTCCTTGACATCATGAAGTAGTGTGGGAAAATTAACCTTTTAATTAATTGTCCTGAGCTAAAAAATATCATGATAATGAACAAGTATCACCATATATAGATTGGTAACTTGTTTGATCACCTATGTGGATCACAATACTTATTGAATGTGGATCTTCATTTGTGTAATTATAGAATAATGTTTAAGAAGGAGGATATCCCCAAGAATGCTCTCCAAATAACGCATTGGCAATGTGTATTCATAATCATTCCATTCCAAATCACTAATCCCCTAAAAATGTTCATGGACATGAAGAATAGAGTATTTTTATATTTTCTAATAGATTTTATGGTTTTATTTATTGACTATATAATTATATACTCCAAAATATAAGATGAGTATGAGGAGCATTTGGGAACTATATTGAAAACCATAATAATGTATATACTTAATGAAAAGTACCAGAAAATGTGAGTTTTTTGTTGATGAAAATATCGTTATTAGGGAATATTATCACCAAAAAATGAGATATTTTAGACACTTAAAAGCCATATGTAATTGAAGGATGAACGAGGACAACATCTATGATAAAAATATGTAGTTTCCATAGATTTTCTAGTTATTATCATCAATTTTTGAGGAAATTTTCACAATTTTAAAATACACTAAATTAAATAACTCATAAGGGAGTCAATTTGGATTTGAATTAGGAATATAAAGATATATTTAAGAAGATGAAGATGGTAAAATAGCAATACTGACACTCATCAATTGAAAATATTTGAAGAAAATCATCGATAAGACATATCATTTGATGTTAGAGACAATGTTCTCATACATATATGTAGAGACTCGTAGCCTGACGTACATGGACATTACATTACTTTTGCGGAATACTTAGTACATAACAAAAACACACACAGAAGGATCGTAATAGTTTAGTGTCTTTGGAAACTCGGAACGTAATCTTCTAATCTTGGTGAAAGATCTTCAATATCTCCCATAAAGATCTTCCCTTTTTACCTAAAACCTTTATTTATATCCTGGGGAAAAGAAAACATAAAAGGGTGAGCTCAAATGCTCAGTAAGGGTATACAAAAGAAATAAAAATCATGTCATATTTTTTTGAAAATCATAACCTACAAAAGAGATCATAATATCTTAACATGGAACAAATCATAGAAGTGAAAATGAGATCACCATAATCATAACATGAAACTTGAAACTTTGTGGCATGCACACATAATCATGGAAAATCATTTCTTGTTAGTCATGACTCATTGCCAAGACTATCTTAGTGGACAAAGTCCCTTTCTGAACCGAGTTCACTCCTCGTTTCAGTCCTGTATCACTGAACCGAAATAACCTTCCGTTCCAGCCATGTCTATCTCATGAGATATAAAATCATTACCCAATGCATTGGAGGGAGATATAGGTCCCACCCATCTTATAATGAATCCTTTCTTATGTGTGCCACATAATCATAAAACATACATCATCGCATAACACATGTAACAAAAATGGGATTCTTGAAACATCATGACATCATAAATCAATTCATATAAGATAAAGGAATTCATAAAAATAATTCCATCACAACATGATCAAATCAATGTAATAATAGGGATAAAAACAGAACCCTTTATTATCTTAGATGGAAAATAATTTTGATAAAACACCTGAACTCCATTCTTGAGGAAAATATCCTTTCCTCTTCAAAAACATTTTTACTTTCCTAACATGTCATATAACTTTAAAATAAAAGAAGTTGATTAAAAATAAACTTGAAAACTTGTAAAGGAAGGTTCTTGGAAATAATGTTTTATAAATCCATTCATGCCGTATAAGTTAAAAAAAACATTCTTCGTACTTTTGTCGGAAAAGTCAAAAAGTACCTCGTACGACAAAAGATTCCTTTCATACATATTACTAAAAACTCGCCGAAGGGTAAAAATGGATTTAAACAATTGTAGGTGGATGGAAATAATATTACATATTGATGAAACATGGATGTGGATGATAAAATACACCCCAGTAAATACTTACGAATAAACAATCTCGGATAAAAATGAGATTGTGATATTTCCCTTACCTTAGGTCCGACATGCTTTGTAAGTGTCCGAACCTCCTGTATAATGATTTAAATCATGTTATTGACTTATTACAGAATCATATTCATTGTTATGATATCATATATGGTTCACTTATGACATTATATTACCCGTTCTTTTGTAAATTCCATGTTAAAGAAGCGTTTTGGGTAAAATCGTTTCATTTATCGTAGGTGTTTTGACTTGTTGTTCTTGACATCATTATTACTTATATCATGATTTACTTACTTCCAGAATATAAAATATGATTTGTATATCATATATATTCAGTATATATATATAAATAATAGGTAGATAAATAAAATGAAAAACACCGTTCATGGAGACGGTAGTCCGTACGTATGCATGAACGCTATTTTTCTTTCCTTATTGTCTTGAAATGGAAGTAAGTAGATGACATACATATGTATATATACATAAATCCAGTAGCTTTATAATTTCATATATTTCATTATTATTTCTTATATATACATTATAATCATTCTTAAATGGTTAACATGGAGAATGAATCTCATCGCGTCGTGGAGACGGTAGTCCGTACGTACGCACGAGCGATGATATCATTTCTATAAATATTGAATTGAATTGGAGTAGATTATACAATATATCAGAATCAATATGATGTTTTAATAACTATGTATAGTTATTCTTTACACCATTATACCCATCCATGTAAGGTGGCGGTGGAAAATAGATTACACCACGGCGTGGAGACGGTATTCCATACGTACGCACGCGCGGTGATTTCTTTTTCCGTAGGATGGATAGATGGTGAAATAGGGATGTTTCATACTTATAATAACATATCAGTATATGAGTGATACTGATGTTATTACTTCATAATGAAACAACCTAAGAAGAAGAAGTGGAAGAAGAAATAAAGATGAAAGAATTGGTAACGGTAATTTCCTCTTCTTTGAAGTGCCTCTTTGAGACATCCTCTTAGGGCACTAGAATTGGTCTTTGAGGAAGACCATAACCTCTAGGATGTTGCTAGGGAAGTGGAGAAGAGATTTTGGCAGGGGTTTGCCGAGCTTGAGTGCTCAAATTGGTGTGAGGAGGAGGGGGAGGAGGTGCCCTTTTATAAGGGAGGAGAGGGGCACCTTAGGAATTCTTAAAAATATTAATTTATAATAAATCTAACCCCACTTAAAAACCTCCAAAAATGACTCATATTCGAAGATTAGATGAGATAGGGTTGTAATTACATCAACCAATTAAATTTAGACATGTTTGGATATTAATTTAAACCTTATCAATTAGATTTAACTCTAAGTTAAATAATTTAACTTTTACTGTGTCTTTTTGTTTTCTTTCACTATATGGTTAATAAACTTACTATAACATGCCAAACGAAACCCAAATTGTTTATTATTAATATATATATCCTTATCTAAGTCATTTGGCCGAACCTTAGATTTTTAGGAATAAAATAACAATTAATAATATAATATTTGATTTAAAAACAATTTTGTGTCAATTTTGACACTATTTGATATATGATTTTTGTGAAAGTCATAACAGAATTATATGTTCGAACCAAGTTTATTAAATCAACATTAATATATCATAGTAACCTAGAAAATTAGTGGATTTCAATAAAAATCTCAAATTACATTTATTTTGGTGTTTATAACATCAATTATGTCAATATTTCATTAATAAGATAATTACTGCATCATCGTTGTGTCATAAATAAATTAAATTATTTGATGTCTAAAAATTACAAATAAAATACCATCATGTAGTAAATCTTATTATCTTTCTAATGAATATTTACAATCGAATTTATCTTATGTATAACCCCATATTAAAAATGATTTACTTATTAAACTTTGATTTTAACTATTTTAACCCTTCTTTAAATAAATTCATAATAAATGTCCTAATCTAATCCAAGTGGGCCTAAATGATCATATTTTATTCCTAAGTTTGTTTTTGGTCGAATTACACTTGTCCAATAGAATTAGGACATGTGTTACGGTAATATTAATATCATATTTACCCTTAGTTACCCTATTTACTATTAACCGCGGTAAAAAAAAGTAAAAAGTTACTATTCACCAAAAATTATTTTCATCTCATTGAACCACATTTTAGTCCTTGATATTAACCGTGTCTCTCGGATTTTAGAAATTCCATTCACAGAAGTGGTAAAATTATATTTTATGCAAAATTCAGTTTTTAACCTACCACTTAGTGGTTTCACTATTCAAAAATTGAAGTTTTTCAGAAAAATGCCAAAATTTCACCCTAAGCTATAATTGATATTCCGAATTCAAAAATGATTTCTATTTTACAAAATTCCCAACATATAAGTTGCATTAATTAATTTTATAATTTAATCCCGCTGTTAAAACAAATAGCGTGTTTTTAAGAAACAATATCTATCAAAAGATTGACACTTGTTTATGTCTAGTTTAAATGTGAAATTACATCCAATGACCAACATTGTATTCAATTGTAAAAATATATTCTAAATATACTTTAAAACCACTCAAATTAATGATTTATCACTATTAATTATTTCGATTAAAAAAGTTGTTTTTAATTATAATTTAGTAATTTTCACTATTCATCAGAATATGAAAGTTATCCGAAAAGTACCAAAATTTCACCTTAGGCTAAATTCGATACTCCGAATCCAAAAATAAAGTTCATTTTGAAAAATAAGATTTACTGGATTTCAAAAAGTGGTTATTACTATTCATAACGGCTAGTTTTAATAATATTTTTATAGCATATCGTTGTTTAGTGAAACTCGGTATTGCGTACTACACACGCTATCGAGGAAGGTCGCGATTGCGTGTAATGCAAGTCAAGTCAAGGATGTGTGTTGTGCAAGCTCCTTTTGGTGTAGCGTACAACACAAGACATTAATAAAATTAAAAAGAATATTTTTCATAAAATCTTGGGCTGTTACATTCTACCCCCCTTAAAATGAATTTCGCCCTCGAAATTCGTCGGGGTTATAAATGGTTTACTATTCGAAAGATTCTTTAATAGAATCCCACATTGTAAAAAGGAATACAAAAACTTGACTTTAAAAACTAATGTATGAAATGTAACGATTACCCAAATAAACTAATTGCTGGGTTTCCACATATGTAAAAATATGGATATGGAAGAGAAATCTAACCATCATGTTCTGATGGAGAGTGGTAGAGAACATGGATATGGAAAAGCCAAAAATCACAAATCCATAAATTTGTGATGATATAAGGTACCATCTGATTCCTCAGGTATAAGATCACTAGGACAACATTTTTTGTTTTCAAGATCATTTCCCTAAAGTTGAAAATTTGAATTAGAATAAATACTTACTTTATTTTCGTACAACCTCACTGTTGTTCGTGCCTTGAATAATTTCCACTTCATCTCTTAAATAAATGAAGTTGAATTTGTTATTCGTGAAGTGTTAGCAGATAATGTGATAGAATGACGGGTCATTCCATCTGTCTCAAACAAAAGGTTAGCAAAAATTATATGCATAAATCGATCTATAGTGAGATTAATCATATATGGTTCCTAAAATGGGCTTATACTTCATATATCATACTGCTTAATATAATAACACTAGTTTCTACTAAACAGGGACTTCCTGTAGGTCAGTGGTAGGCGATAAAGGCCAGTCGCACTTCGGTTGTGGGTTCGATTCCTACAGCCTTGTCCGAAGCGATGGGCTGTCGCCCGTCCTGCAGGTTGTCCTTTTTCTAAAACTATATTACTATAACATCCCATCAATAATATCGAGAAAACTTCGATCCTTAAACAATACTCACTTATGTCCAACATAATCCATTTCACTCTTTAGGCTTATCCATAATACTGCAGTCCACTCTCATAATATAGTGACAACGATTACCAGAGATTTAATACTGTCGTTGATCCCCACATATCATAAGATATGTTTTGTCGGTCACATTCTAAACATTCAAAGTCCTTAATCATGTATTATCTTGAATACCTTAGTGAAAACATGAGTGCAGTTAAAAGTTAATACTTTCCATATACCAAAATCCTCAAAATTCTATATACTCAAACCATGATATCACTTAGTCCTTATATCAATCATGAGCTCATGAATACTGTTAAACATTTCATTTTCTTATTTTCCCTTCATTATGCGCATATCATCTTATTTCCAAAAATATCTCAATCACTTTGAATACCACATTAAACCAATACATAAATATTCCAATACTCCATGATACAACATTATTTTGGAATCCCATTACATAAACACTTAATCATTCCACCACATCGTTATCATATTCAACATTGCCAATAGTGATCGCATGTGATTTCCCTTTGTCCTTTGCCTTCAGTGGTTGCTCATGTTGATCATCACTAACCCTTGGATTAGGGCAATTATTAGCATAATGCCCCATTTCCTTGCACTTGAAGCATTGAAGTGTTGGCGGTGTGTTCTCTGCAGTGTTTGCTTTATTCACATCATTAGAAACCCTTTTTCCATTACTTCGACACTCAGCTGCTCGATGACCTTCTTTTCCACACTTAAAACATTTTCTAGTCCCTTTAAGACAATCTCCACCATGCTTCTTTCCACACTTTGTGCATAAGGAAACATTCATCTTCTTTTCACCATTATTATGAGATTTCTCCTTGAACTCCATCTTTCGTTTCTTGTCAAAACCATGAGATGGATATGTAACACCAACTTCCATTTCTACCTTGATAGCACAACGCACAATTTCTTCATAGCTACTGAAGTCTCTTATAGCTAATGCCCTTCGAATACTTGGTTTTAATCCACTGAAAAATCGATCAACTTTACTTTCAGGTTGGATGATAATGCCAGATGCATACCTTGCAAGTCTTGTAAAATTCGCTTCGTATATACCAACAGATTCATCATCCTTCTGTTTCAGCTCAAGAAACTCCTTTTCCATCTTCGTTCGAAGAATAAGAGGGAAGTACTTACTGAAAAACAAGTTCTTGAACTCGTCCCATTCCATGGACTCAATTTCATCTCTTGGCCTCGTATTCTTGATAAGATTCCACCATTGATCAGCTTCACCTTCCAAACGATATACTGCTAAGATGACTTTATCATGTTCAGAACATTGAAGAACTGAAAATATCTTTTCAGTAGTACTAATCCATTGTTCAGCAACTAATGGATCAGTAGACCCACTGAAAGAAGGCGGACGCTGCCTCATGAAGGATTCAACGGAATGTTGCTCCTTCCTTTGCTCATTTGGAAGTCCTGCATGATTCATAGCTTGAGAAAGTTGTGTGAGCATGGCTACAAGATTTTTCATTCCAGATCCCATATCGTTTGGTTGCTCAGGGGGACAATCATTGCATTGTCTATTGCATTGATCAACACGGTTCCTTCGGGTTCCATCCATCGTCTAAAACCCCAAAAGAATAGTGTGAGAGGCAAAAATAATGCTAGGGAAAACAACATAATAAAGGGGTAGTACCCTCAATATCTAACATCTTAGGTTAAATTCTAAGATCGTTAGCGCAATTCTAGGACTATAACCTATACGTATACTTAACCTTAGAGACATCCCTAGACATACCTTAGAAATATCTCTAGGGATCTCACTAACGTTTTCGCATCCTAGTTTCCAAAGGTTGACTAAACCTTTCCTCTGATACCAACTGTAGCGGTCCAGAATTACTTCCAGTGGACTACAATTGATACCTATCAGGGCACTCCATGGGCGGCTACACCCCCTGGGCGGGACACACCACCATCCCCAGTGGCAGCCATTTCCTCATGAAGCCCTTGGGCGGAGAGCCATGCTTCGTCCAACGCTCACATGAGAGAGTTCCCAAGGATCGGATACATTCTTACCTCCTTTGCCTCTGATACCAACTGTAGAGACCCGTATCCTGACGTACATGGACATTACATTACTTTTGCGGAATACTTAGTACATAACAAAAACACACACTAAAGGATCATAATAGTTTAGTGTCTTTGGAAACTCGGAACGTAATCTTCTAATCTTGGTGAAAGATCTTCAATATCTCCCATA
Source organism: Viscum album (assembly GCA_963277665.1). Classification (NCBI taxonomy): domain Eukaryota; kingdom Viridiplantae; phylum Streptophyta; class Magnoliopsida; order Santalales; family Viscaceae; genus Viscum; species Viscum album. The sequence goes on along the minus strand of CAUJRU010002147.1, from coordinate 6,383 downwards.
AAGATCTTCCCATTTTACCTAAAACCTTTATTTATATCCTGGGGAAAAGAAAACATAAAAGGGTGAGCTCAAATGCTCAGTAAGGGTATACAAAAGAAATAAAAATCATGTCATATCTTTTTGAAAATCATAACCTACAAAAGAGATCATAATATCTTAACATGGAACAAATCATAGAAGTGAAAATGAGATCACCATAATCATAACATGAAACTTGAAACTTTGTGGCATGCACACATAATCATGGAAAATCATTTCTTGTTAGTCATGACTCATTGCCAAGACTATCTTAGTGGACAAAGTCCCTTTCTGAACCGAGTTCACTCCTCGTTTCAGTCCTGTATCACTGAACCGAAATAACCTTCCGTTCCAGCCATGCCTATCTCATGAGATATAAAATCATTACCCAATGCATTGGAGGGATATATAGGTCCCACCCATCTTATAATGAATCCTTTCTTATGTGTGCCACATAATCATAAAACATACATCATCGCATAACACATGTAACAAAAATGGGATTCTTGAAACATCATGACATCATAAATCAATTCATATAAGATAAAGGAATTCATAAAAATAATTCCATCACAACATGATCAAATCAATGTAATAATAGGGATAAAAACAGAACCCTTTATTATCTTAGATGGAAAATAATTTTGATAAAACACCTGAACTCCATTCTTGAGGAAAATATCCTTTCTTCTTCAAAAACATTTTTACTTTCATAACATGTCATATAACTTTAAAATAAAAGAAGTTGATTAAAAATAAACTTGAAAACTTGTAAAGGAAGCTTCTTGGAAATAATGTTTTATAAATCCATTCATGCCGTATAAGTTAAAAAAAACATTCTTCGTACTTTTGTCGGAAAAGTCAAAAAGTACCTCGTACGACAAAAGATTCCTTTCATACATATTACTAAAAACTCGCCGAAGGGTAAAAATGGATTTAAAAAATTGTAGGTGGATGGAAATAATATTACATATTGATGAAACATGGATGTGGATGATAAAATACACCCCAGTAAATACTTACGAATAAACAATCTCGGATAAAAATGAGATTGTGATATTTCCCTTACCTTAGGTCCGACTTGCTTTGTAAGTGTCCGAACCTCCTGTATAATGATTTAAATCATGTTATTGACTTATTACAGAATCATATTCATTGTTATGATATCATATATGGTTCACTTATGACATTATATTACCCGTTCTTTTGTAAATTCCATGTTAAAGAAGCGTTTTGGGTAAAATCGTTTCATTTATCGTAGGTGTTTTGACTTGTTGTTCTTGACATCATTATTACATATATCATGATTTACTTACTTCCAGAATATAAAATATGATTTGTATATCATATATATTCAGTATATATATATAAATAATAGGTAGATAAATAAAATGAAAAACACCGTTCATGGAGACGGTAGTCCGTACGTATGCATCAACGCTGTTTTTCTTTCCTTATTGTCTTGAAATGGAAGTAAGTAGATGACATACATATGTATATATACATAAATCCAGTAGCTTTATAATGTCATATATTTCATTATTATTTCTTATATATACATTATAATCATTCTTAAATGGTTAACATGGAGAATGAATCTCATCGCGTCGTGGAGACGGTAGTCCGTACGTACGCACGAGCGATGATATCATTTCTATAAATATTGAATTAAATTGGAGTGGATTATACAATATATCAGAATCAATATGATGTTGTAATAACTATGTATAGTTATTCTTTACACCATTATACCCATCCATGTAAGGTGGCGGTGGAAAATAGATTACACCACGGCGTGGAGACGGTATTCCGTACGTACGCACGCGCGGTGATTTCTTTTTCCGTAGGATGGATAGATGGTGAAATAGGGTTGTTTCATACTTATAATAACATATCAGTATATGAGTGATACTGATGTTATTACTTCATAATGAAACAACCTAAGAAGAAGAAGTGGAAGAAGAAATAAAGATGAAAGAATTGGTAACGGTAATTACCTCTTCTTTGAAGTGCCTCTTTGAGACCTCCTCTTAGGGCACTAGAATTGGTCTTTGAGGAAGACCAGAACCTCTAGGATGTTGCTAGGGAAGTGGAGAAGAGATTTTGGCAGGGGTTGGCCGAGCTTGAGTGCTCAAATTGGTGTGAGGAGGAGGGGGAGGAGGTGCCCTTTTATAAGGGAGGAGAGGGGCACCTTAGGAATTCTTAAAAATATTAATTTATAATAAATCTAACCCCACTTAAAAACCTCCAAAAATGACTCATATTAGAAGATTAGATGATATAGGGTTGTAATATCATCAACCAATTAAATTTAGACATGTTTGGATATTATTTTAAACCTTATCAATTAGATTTAACTCTAAGTTAAATAATTTATCTTTTACTGTGTCTTTTTGTTTTCTTTCACTATATGGTTAATAAACTTACTATAACATGCCAAACGAACCACAAATTGTTTATTATTAATATATATATCCTTATCTAAGTCATTTGGCCGAACCTTAGATTTTTAGGAATAAAATAACAATTAATAATATAATATTTGATTTAAAAACTATTTTGTGTCAATTTTGACACTATTTGATATATGATTTTTGTGAAAGTCATAACAGAATTATATGTTCGAACCAAGTTTATTAAATCAACATTAATATATCATAGTAACCTAGAAAATTAGTGTAATTCAATAAAAATCTCAAATTACATTTAATTTTGTGTTTATAACATCAATTATGTCAATATTTCATTAATAAGATAATTACTGCATCATCGTTGTGTCATAAATAAATTAAATTATTTGATGTCTAAAAATTACAAATAAAATACCATCATGTAGTAAATCTTATTATCTTTCTAATGAATATTTACAATCGAATTTATCTTATGTATAACCCCATATTAAAAATGATTTACTTATTAAACTTTGATTTTAACTATTTTAACCCTTCTTTAAATAAATTCATAATAAATGTCCTAATCTAATCCAAGTGGGCCTAAATGGTCATATTTTATTCCTAAGTTTGTTTTTGGTCGAATTACACTTGTCCAATAGAATTAGGACATGTGTTAGGGTAATAGTAATATCATATTTACCCTTAGTTACCCTATTTACTATTAACCGCGGTAAAAAAAAGTAAAAAGTTACTATTCACCAAAAATTATTTTCATCTCATTGAACCACATTTTAGTCCTTGATATTAACCGTGTCTCTCGGATTTTCGAAATTCCATTCACAGAAGTGGTAAAATTAAGTTTTATGCAAAATTCAGTTTTTAACCTACCACTTAGTGGTTTCACTATTCAAAAATTGAAGTTTTTCAGAAAAATGCCAAAATTTCACCGTAAGCTATAATTGATATTCCGAATTCAAAAATGATTTCTATTTTACAAAATTCCCAACATATAAGTTGCATTAATTAATTTTATAATTTAATCCTGTTGTTAAAACAAATAGCGTGTTTTTAAGAAACAATATCTATCAAAAGATTGACACTTGTTTATGTCTAGTTTAAATGTGAAATTACATCCAATGACCAACATTGTATTAAATTGTAAAAATATATTCTAAATATAATTTAAAACCACTCAAATTAATGATTTATCACTATTAATTATTTCGATTAAAAAAGTTGTTTTTAATTATAATTTAGTAATTTTCACTATTCATCAGAATATGAAAGTTATCCGAAAAGTACCAAAATTTCACCTTAGGATAAATTCGATACTCCGAATCCAAAAATAAAGTTCATTTTGAAAAATAATATTTACTGGATTTCAAAAAGTGGTTATTACTATTCATAACGGCTAGTTTTAATAATATTTTTATAGCATATCGTTGTTTAGTGAAACTCGGTATTGCGTACTACACACGCTATCGAGGAAGGTCACGATTGCGTGTAATGCAAGTCAAGTCAAGGATGCGTGTTGTGCAAGCTCCTTTTGGTGTAGCGTACAACACAAGACATTAATAAAATTAAAAAGAATATTTTTTATAAAATCTTGGGCTGTTACAATATATCTCTAATGAAGAAGGTTATGAGTTTTTATAAGAAGGGAATGATTTTTCCAAGATACATTTGACACTTTGACATCCTTAAGGTCATAAGAGTAGTTTCATATAGACTAGCACTCCCACCTAACCTTTCTCAAGTATATAATGTATTCCATGTATCACTATTGAGTAAGTACATAACATAACCATCCCATATACTCAATCTTTTAGTGGTACCACAATAGAATGAACTCTCATATTCAGAGCAGCTAATGTAGATCTCATATTATAGAGACAATGATCTATAGAGTAAGAAAACTCACCAATTCAGAGTGTTTTAGAGAAATTAAAATATGGAATAAGTGATGTGGGAATTGAAGGAAGTGATAAAATATAATTTACCAAATCTGTTTAATTGTTTGAAATTAAAATTATGAAGGGGTAATTTATAAAGGGGGATGACTATAATGACCAGATCTTTTATAAATAAAACTTCCCCTTCAATTTAATTAAATGAATTATTCTTATTATGGATATATAAACCACATGAAGTTATTTATAGTAACTATATCATATCAGATTTATAAAAAAATTATTTATCATTGTTGTTGATAATATATCCATTGAATAGATATATTACTATTAATATGAATATATGTTTTTGAAAAATACAATTAATATAATGAAAGAAAGTGATGGCCTCATATTATAATATTGTACCTTACAAAGTCCAATTATCAGAGCTTCTAAGGGAGGAGGAATAACTTGGATTTCAACTTGACTAATCATAGATAAGCAACAACCAAAGAATATGATAAACTATTTCTAAGAGGTGTTCAAGATAACCGAGATCGTGATCTAAACCAAGTATGAAGAATCACACCATTAAAGTCTAACTGTCATGCACCTTACTCTTAGGGAGTTTAATGGTGTATTATAGGGATATGTATTACGACCCTAATTATGTTAATGTATTCATTTTATATAATAATTAATATCTTTTCATTTTAATTTTTTTACATTATAAATGATATTTTATTTTCACAAAAAAAAATTATTTTTTGGGAAACATTATATTTCAATTTTTGCATTTTTGAATTAATGGATTTTTGAAAAAGATAATAATTTTTAAAAAATATTGTTATTAATTAATATTTATTAAATAAAAATGATCATATATCATTTATGATGTCAAATGTAAATTTTATAATGTTTTAAAAACTATTGTTGTAAAAAAACTAAACATTTCTGAATAAATTTTGATTATTATATTAATGTAGAAAAATATATTTATAAATTTTTTTTATAAAAAAAATATTGTTTATAGGTTCATAACTTTGTAATTATATGATGGTGAATTTTTCATAATCTGAAGAGATAATAAAATATTTGGGAAAAATATATATTATATAAATATTCTGTGTGTATTATGATATCATAATGATCAACAAATGATGTAATAAATAATATAATGTCTATTAAAAAACACATATATTTTTACCCTTAAAACTAATTTAATTTTTATTTTATTTTATTAACTCAATAAATCCCTCTTTAGTCCTGTAAAAATTATAAAATATTTTATATTTTAAATTCAATTATTTATATACATGACTTACTTCGACATCAGTAAGGGTAATATTTTAATAATTTCTACCCATAAGCATGTAAATGTTTTAAAACCAACCCAAATTTGTGGATTACATAGGAAAATACCCATGGAATGTTTTTGGACCTTTTCATTTTATTATATAGTCAAATAAACCTATGTTTGAGAAATAATAATGAACTCCCCTCTCTTTTCCTATATAGACCCACCCACGATCCCATTTGTCTCCCCTCAAAAACCATTGGTCATGGTTTAATCTGACCTACCATCGCTTTTTTCATACTAAGGTGCCCTAGAGACTCAAGTAGCTCCTCTCATGAATTTTGAATCACCATCTCAATGAAAGGGATCCTATCCTCCTCTTTATTCAAACATCTTATTGATCATATGCCTTTTATATCCATTCCACATTCTTGATATATGTTCTCCCATATCCCCCATACTAAACCTATGATTCCTCCATGTTTTCAAACCCCTTTAACTCTCATTAATATAATCCATGTACAATTATACACTCTTGATATGCTATCAAATTTCAACACAATTTTTCACGACAAAACAATTGTGTAGGGAATACCCATGCCAATTTCATATCAAGGGTGTTCAAATTTGTGCACCAATGCATATTTTATTATATAATTTAATGTATTTATTACAGAATCCTTGACATGAAACATAAAATTGAGGCCTCATCCATGTCATCAGAAAATACAATCTTGTCCTTATAACAAGACATCATAATAAATAGTAATGCCTCATCCACAA